>ML252546.1:0-19527 GCA_005239495.1 Nicotiana undulata | reverse complement strand
AAGTAGTGGGAGTAGTGGACATCCCCAATTATTATAGGGTTTTCAATTCCCCCCCCCCCCCCCCTTGGATGTCAAAAAATGGATATTATGCCTCGTTAAAACCTTACTAAAAAAAACACGTGGGAAAAAATCTTAGTGAAGGAAAAATAGTACACATATCTCTAATACACTTTATTTGCTGCCTCGTTAAAAACCTTACCAGGAAAATCCAGTGGGACAAAACCTAGGCTAAGGAAAAAAGAGTACAACACATATCTTACTCTCCCTCATGAAAATATTACTCTATTTCTCGAAGACTTCACATTCCAATCTTCTGTCTCAACTTCTCAAACATATCAGATAAATTTTCACATGAACGAACCCGTTGAACATTAATTTCACCATTTTGTTGAAAATCTTGTGTGAAAAAGAACTTTGGTGAAATGTGCTTTGTTCTATCTCCTTTGATGTATCCTACTTTCAGTTGAGCAATGCAAGCATCATTGTTTTCGTATAGTATAGTTGGATTATCTTTTTTCATAAAAAAGCCACACATTTCCTGAATATGTTGAGTCATTGATCTCAACCAAACACATTCCCGACTAACTTCATGAATGACTATTATCTCAGCATGATTAGAAGATGTGGCAGCTATTGTTTGTTTCAGTGATCATCATGATATAGTTGTACCTCCATATGCAAACAAATAGCCTGTTTGAGATTGGGCTTTATGTGGATCAGACAAATAACCTGCATCAGCATAGCCAATCATTTCTGATTTGAATTCATTAGAATAGAACAATCCCATATCCAGATTTCCCCGAAGATATCTAAATATATGCTTAACACCATTCCAATGTCTTCTTGTTGGGGAGGAACTGAATATTGATAATTAGCCTACAACAAAAGTAATATCTGGTCGGGTATTGTTAGCGAGATACATCAGTGCCCCAATTGCACTAAGATATGGAGTTTCATCACCAACGAACTCTTCGTCATTTGTTTGAGGCCAAAATAGATCTTTATTTATGTCAAGCGATCTCACAACTATTGAGGTACTCAATGGAGGTGCATTATCCATGTAAAATCGCTTTAACACCTTTTCAGTGTATGTTGATTGATGGAAAAAAAATCAATTTGTTACATGCTCAATCCGTAAACCAAGATAAAATTTTGTCTTACCAAGATCTTTCTTTTCAATTACTTTCTTCAAACACTCTACAGCCTTTGGAAGCTCTTTAGAAGTTCCAATGATATTCAAGTCATCAACATACACAGCTATGACTACAAATTCAGATCCAGACCTCTTAATAAAGACACAGGGGCAAATAGGATCATTTTTGTACCCTTCCTTTAGCAAATACTCTCTAAGATGATTGTACCACATTGTCCCTGATTGCTTCAATCCGTATAGGGATTTCTGAAGCTTTATTTAACAAGTTTCCCTTGAACTTTTGTGTGCTTCGGAAACTTTAAATCCTTCAGGGGTTTTCATAAAAATTTAATTGTCCAGGGAGATATATAAGTCGGCTGTGGCAACATCCATCAACCGCATATCAAGATTTTCATGGACTGCAAGATTTATTAGATACCTGAAGGTAATTGCATCTACCACAGGAGAATATGTCTACATATAATCAATGTCAGGCCCTTGCGAAAACCCTTGTGCAACAAGTCGTGCTTTATATCTTACGACTTCACCTTTCTCATTTCGTTTTCGCACAAAAATCCATTTGTACCCCACTGGCTTGACACCTTCAGGCGTTCGGACTATTGGTCTGAAAACTTCATGTTTTTCGAGTGAAGCCAATTCCGCTTGAATTGCGTTTTTTCATTTTGGCCAATCATTTCTTTGTCTACATTCATCGAAAGATTTTGGATCCTCATCTTGTTGCATTATGTCAGCTGCAACATTATATGCAAAATTGTTGTTAACAACAACGTTATTTCGGTTCCACCTTTTTCCCGTAGAGATATAAGTTATTGAGATCTCTTTATTTTCAGCATTTCCAGGTACTATAACCTCTTGTGAGGTCTTATCAATTACGATGTCTTTATGCTCCTCTTGAGAAATTGCCTCCATGTTATGATCAACTTGTTGATCATTTGCTCCTTTTCTTTTTTGGGGATTTTTATCCTTGGAACAGATTGGTCTACCACGTTTAAGGTGTGGTCTAGACTCATTTGCATTATCATACTGTCCAACTGGGACATCAACTCGAATTGAAGCATTTACAACTGGAATATGCGATTTAGTAACCCGTGGAAGGTTAGTAAATGCATCTGGCAATTGATTTTCAATATTTTGCATATATATTTTGAACTTCTTGTTCACATTGATTTGTACGAGGATCCAAATGATATAGAGATAATACATTCCAATCTATCTCTTTTTCTAATCGTTTATTTTCTCCCCATAATGTTGGAAAAACTGATTCATTAAAATGAAAATCAGCAAATCTGGATGTAAACAAATCTTCTATCATCGGCTCCAGATATTTAATAATATAAGGAGATTTATAACCAATATATACTCCCAATCTTATTTGGGGACCCATCTTTGTGCGTCGTGGTGGAGCAATTAGAACATATACCTCACATCCAAAAATTCTTAGATGAAAAATATTTGGCTCTTGACTAAAAGCCAACTGTAATGGGGAGACTTCATGATAACTGGTTGGCCTTATGCGCACAAGTGTTGCTGCATGCAAAATAGCATGTCCCCACACTGAAACGGGAAGTTTTGTCCTCATTAGAAATGGTCTAGCTATTAATTGGAGACGTTTAATCAATGATTCAGCTAGACCATTTTGAGTATGAACATGAGCAACTGGATGCTCAACTTTTATTCCAGTGGCCATACAATAATCAGTAAATGCCTGAGATGTACATTCACCAGCATTATCATGGCGAATTGTCTTAATTGCATAATCTGAAAATTGTGCTCTTAACCTTATTATTTAGGCCAACAATCTCACAAATTCCATATTACGAGTTGACAATAAGCACACATGTGACCATCTTGTAGATGCATCTATCAAGATCATAAAATACTTGAATGGTCCACATAGAGGGTGTATAGGCCCACATATATCACCCTGTATACGTCCAGAAATGCAGGGGATTCAATCCAACTTTAGTTGCTGATGGTTTAGTAATCAATTTTCCTTGAGAACAAGTAGCACAAGAGAATTCCTTAAATTGAAGAATCTTCTTATTCTTCAAAGTGTGCTCATTTGAATTCTCTATTATTTTGTGCATCATGTTAGAACCGGGATGACCTAACCGGTCATGCCAAATGATAAAATCATTAGAAGTAGTAAACATTTTATTTGCTATGGCATATGATTCAACCACACCAATATTTGTGTGGTACAATCTAGAAGAAAATGCGGATAATTTTTTGTTCACACATTTTTTCCCCGCTTTTATTGTAGTAATATAAAGGTATTCAACATTTCCTTCGTTAGAGGTCTCAACATACTAGCCATTTTGGCGAATAGCTTTAAAATTCAACAAGTTTCTTTGAGACTTACCACAATACAATGCATTATTAATAGTTAATATCGTTCCTTCAGGTAGTAATAAGGCCGCTCTTCTAGAGCCCTCAGTAAACTTTGTAATGCCAGATATTGTATTAACATATGCCTTTTTCATAACCCAATAAGAGAAAAATTTCTTTTCTCTTAATATTGTGTGAGTTGTAGCACTATCCAAATGACATAAATCTTGATCACTCATCTTGGATCCAATTGAAGACTGGGAAATTTTATTTTCTTCTTAAAAAAATAAAATAAAAATACACCATGAGAAATACGAAAAAAACTAACAATAACATACGATAACTTAAGTACCACTTGAACATAAAAACAACTTTAAAACGAGAGGGAAAAAATACTGAAAATAAAAATAATAACATAATTTCATTCCCCAGTAAAATGATCAAACTTTAGTTTTTATCTCTAAATAAGTCTTCAACTTCCAAATGAGTAAGATCATCGAGACCTTCAAAATCATCATTATTCAAAGCAAGATTTGCCTCAGCATTGTCATCATTTATTTTTTGAAGGCCCTGCCTCAAAATTATTTTTAAAGGTCAAGTGAGACTCCACTGGGGCATTAGCAGAAGATGCTCCAACATTATTTGCCTTTATTTTGATGGAATTTTGATAAATCCTGACAAAATGCTCAGGTGCACGACATTCAATTTTCCAATGACTTTTCATGCCACAGCGGTGGCAGTTACCGCTTTTGCCTCTTGAAGGATTGTTTTGAGAACCCATATTGTTCTCTCGTTTGCATTGACCACCACGATGACGATTATCATATCGTCTATTACGATTGTCATGCCCACGTACATTCATATGGTCATGATTATCATTCTGTTTTTTTCCAGACTTATCACGTCTAGCTGCCATATTCACTTCAGGAAGTGGAGTTGACCCTTTGGGACGGGCTTCATGAATTTTCAGCAAAAGGGTATTATGTTGCTCAGCCACCAGAAGGCATGAGATCAATTTAAAATACTTTTATTTGAGGCATGAAAAGTCGTAAGAGTCTTTTACAACAAATCCTCATCATTCATAACATCCTCACATAATTTTAACTGGGAAGTTATTCGAAATACAACAGAGTTATACTCACTTAGGGTCTTAAAACCTTGCAACTGTAAGTGCATCCACTCATATCGAGCCCTTGGAAATACTGTAGCCTTAAGGTGATCATACCTTTCCTTCAGGCCAGTCCACAGTTCAAGTGGATCTTTCACTGTTAAATATTCAACCTTCAAACCTTCATCCAAATGATGACGAAGGAAAATCATGGTCTTCACTTTGTCCTGGCTCGAAGCCTCATTACCCTGAGTAATGGTGTCACCAAGGCCTTTAGCGGCTAAGTGAATCTCGCCATCGAGAACCCATTATAGGTAATTCTTTCCAGAAATGTCAAGTACCACAAACTCAAGCTTTGAAAAATTCGACATAGTGAAAACTATCAAAGAATATAAATAATTAGAAATTACTAGGATAATAGCGTAAAGAATCTTTAAAAATTGACATAATATCAAATTTGTGATCTATATACACTAAAGTGATAATTCCATAGAAAAGAATATTATTTTTTTCTTCAAATTATTAGTATATCTTTGATGTTAACTAGAACAAAAATGTCTCTAACTTTAACACAATTTCAAATGTCGAACAACATAAAATAAGTATTTTTCTATCAATTAATTCTACTAACATGAAAATTAGCAACTTTCACATAACAATCACGCAAATAACTTTAAATAAAGAAACATAAAATTCTTTATTTTTACACATATCTAGAGATGTGAGAAATTATGAAATTGTATATTAAAGACACTAATCATGAAATCAAAATATACGATGAAGAAAACAAAATAAGCAAATATACCTGAACAACGAAAATAGCTCAATTTCGTGTTGATAACGTGTTAAGAAATGTAGCTCAAAGTAACAATATGAAACAAGAAGATAAGTAGAAGAAGAGAAGAAGAGATAAATTTCTTATTTCATCAAGTGTTTAAGTCTATCCCATATCACATTTCATGCCTCTACTTATACTATTACATTGAAGGTTATAAAAGGATTGTCTTAAACATGACATTAACCTTTGAGATCATGGGGAGAGGTTATGGAGGTGTGAGAGTTACAATCATAAAAGTGATAAGTAGTGGAAGGTTATTTACATCATGGGTGAAAATAGTGGGAGTAGTGGACATCCATAATTACTATAGGTTTTACAATAGTTATCGGTTTTTTCGGTAAAAATAGCACGGGCTAGACAGTTTTTGGACTGGTCATTCAAAAATAGCAAGTGTTTGTCAAGTCGTTAAAAAATAGCCACTATTTTGCTGCAACAGAGACCGGTCCAGCATAATATACTGGAGTTCGGTGCACCTGTGTATGAACTTCCAGCATATTATGCTGGAACATTCCGCGTGTTGGAGTTCCAGCATAATATGCTGGAAGTTCATACACAGGTGCACCGAACTCCAGTATATTATGCTGGAACATTCCGCGTGTTGGAGTTCCAGCATAATATACTGGAGTTCGGTGCACCTGTGTATGAACTTCCAGCATATTATGCTGGAACTCCAACACGCGGAAAGTTCCAGCATAATATACTGGATATTCGAGCACCTATGTATGAACTTTCAGCATATTATATTGGACTGGTATACTTTGCTGGAACTCCAGTATATTATGCTGGAGTTCTAGTATATTTATGCTGGAACTCCATTATATTATGCTGGAACTCCATTATATTATGCTGGAGTTCTAGTAAACTTAACTTCGATAGGCGAGAGGTGTAAGCACCGCGAGGTGTGAAGCGATCTCGTACTAAACGAAACGACTTTCACTTTCCATAACAAAAATGAAAGAAAGTCAACCTATTCCTGAAATTGCGGTCAGTCTCGCTACCTCTTTAGTTGCCTGCTTTAGCTTGTCGGAGGTCGTATACTGGAATATTTTCCGGATTTTGAACAGTGTTTTCGGTCAGATTTATCTTTACATGAAAAGTGGCTAAATTTCGATTACTTTTAAAAATGTGGCTATTTTTAAATGACCGCTTGTAAATCTGGCTATTTTTGAATTTCTCGCGTTTTTTCACAAGCATCAGCAGCTATGGCCTCTGATAATTAGAAATCAAAATGTAAGTTAGGTGCATGGTTCAAATCTCATTAGGATCAAATTGTGATTTTTCTCGTGAATCTCTTGTCCAGACGGGGATTGGCCTGTTTTGATCATATCGTGAAGGTGATATTTTCACTAGAAGACCACTTCTGTGTCATATGTTGTATTTTTTTTATAAATTAGCCACTCTTTCAATATTAGATACCTGGTTTTATTAAATTTTGAATTTTAAACTTCAGACCAAGTGCCTAATTTAGAAGTTCAAACCACTGGTCGATATTGTACAAGTGTTAGTTTCTAAACATAAGACTACAAAAGTGGCTATTTATGTAAATTAGCTGGAGGAGGAGACTCTTAATCACACAAAATGACTACAAAATTTCCATTTTCAGAGTTTAGATTACGAAAGCAGGTATAAAAGATATTTATACAATAAGGGGACTTAAATAAGCTGCAGATAAGTATCTACATTAATCATGAATTAATACTCTAAAACAGTTGGCGAGCCCCCTGTTGAAACTGTTCAAATTATACTGATCATAAAGATATTTTACATGATCACTATAAACAGAAGTCCGGCACACTAAGCTCTCCTATGTGCAGTGTCCGGAAGGGCCGGACCACAAGGGTTTATTGTACGCAACTTTACCCTGCATTGGATCATAAGTCTATCATACACAGCCTTACCCTGCATTTCTGCAAGAGGTTATTTCTACGGCTCGAACCCGTGACCTCCTGATCACCTGACAACAACTTTACCAGCCTGATAACTATGTAGAATTTAAAGCCTTTGTCATTATAAATTCATGGTCCCTCAGTATTGCAAATCAATCATTCAATTTTGAATATCAAGTCATAGTTGGAAGAAAATGGAAGCTATTTTCAATGTATTTCCTGTTCCCACCAGCTCAGGGCAGTATTCAAACCCAAATTCCTTTCATCCACTCATGTTAACTTAAATAGAACTACCTTTTTGACTACTCATGCTGCCTCATTAAATAATCAGGTAGCTATTCTAATTATTGAATATCCCAAATGACTGTAACTAAAGAGGTTCTAAATATCTTTAGTCAGCCACAGAAGTCAATATAATGTATCAATGTCAATGAAAACTGGCACTTTGTCTATAGAGGTACAAT
The DNA here is from genome assembly GCA_005239495.1 of Nicotiana undulata. Classification (NCBI taxonomy): domain Eukaryota; kingdom Viridiplantae; phylum Streptophyta; class Magnoliopsida; order Solanales; family Solanaceae; genus Nicotiana; species Nicotiana undulata. The sequence continues at coordinate 11,750 of ML252546.1, read as the reverse complement.
TCTAAAGGCCCCAGTTCAGTGAATGAGGGTTGGCAAATGAAGACCAAAACTGAACAAACTTAAATACTACTACAACAACAACAAATTCAGTGGAATATTACAAGTGAAGTCTGGAGAGGGTAGTGCGTACGCAAACCTTACCCCTATCTTGAAGTTAGAGAGGTTGTTCGGATATGCCCTCGCTCAAGAAGGATGAAAAGAAACAATAAAAACAAGCACTATCAACAACAAAAGCCAGAAAGATAATAACAACAATCTAAGAGCCGGAAAATTAGATGGAAGGAAGCAGAACAAAGTTAACTAAAGGCATTGAATAAGAGTAATTTATCTTAGTATTAGAATTTAGTCAAAAAGCAAGAACTTTCAATACCCTACCTGGTATTTCTGATCCAATAGAATCCAAAGAGTACAAGATGCTTAATTCTAGTAAGACTACTAAGTTCCAATTATGCAGTTTCTTCCTTGCTAATTATTGACAGGAAACATACTGCTCTATTACTTGATCCAACTAGACTGACTTTGGAAAAAAGTAAGGGGGAAGTTTACCATTCTTGTTTACCATTCCTGGCACATTATAAGGAACTGATTCATGGAGCATTTTCACAACTCTGCGCATTGAGGGGCGATTAGCTGGAACATGGTTAAGACAACATAGACCGATATCAAGAACCTTGCATGTATGTTCTTTGAAGCTGGAATTTAAATTTTGGTCGAGCAACTGATCAACTCCTTTCTCGTTCAAGGTGGTGCGTACCCAAGTAGCTAGATCTTTCTCTCCAAATTCTGGTCCAACAGGTCTTCGTCCTGTCACCAGCTCCAAAATGACCACTCCAAAGCTATAAATGTCGCTCTTTTCATTCACATGAAGAGTATATGCATACTCTGCAGTCAATGAAATTTTACTAGTTAGTACATTAGTTATGGTCAGTTTAAATGAAATCGAAACCTTTCCAAAAACTAAGTTACAACTGTCAAAGTATACATAACAATGTTTAAAGCCTGTGGTATAGTTTGGACAAAGCAATACCTGGTGCAATGTAACCACAAGAACCAGCAATTACAGACATGGATTCAGCGCCACCTTTGCTGGCTGCTTTAACAATTTTCGCCACACCAAAATCTGAAATTTTGGCTCCAAACTCACCATCCAGTAATATGTTGTTTGACTTAACATCTCGGTGAACAATTGGAGGAACACAATCATGGTGCAAATAAGAGAGTCCCTCAGCTGCATCTAAAGCTATCTTGAATCTCAACGGCCAATCCAAGAACTTGGCCTTGCAACTGTGCAGCAAATCGCCCAAACTTCCATTCGGCATGTACTCATATACCAAGAGCTTGCTATCTCCAGTATCACAACAGCACCACAATCTAACAATATTCTTGTGCCTAATTTTACCCAGAGTTTCAACTTCCATTTCAAACTCGTCTTTATCAGACTCAAGAGCACCAAAACCGGTTTCATCTTTAACTGATCTTTCCCATAGCTTTTTAACTGCTACTGCCTCACCATTGCTTAAGACAGCTTTGTAAACTCTTCCTGAAGCTCCATTTCCAATTACATTAGCTTCATCTAGTCCATCAGGTATTTCAAATTCACTGAATCCGAGTTTATGGAATGATGTCCACTTTGATATAGCGATTCCTTTCTTAATTTTCTTGAATTTCTGGTACCTCCAAATGAACATAGCAATCCCAACAAGAAAAACAAAGCCAGCAATTGTATAGATAGCTCTCAACGCCCACAAATATCGTTCACGCTTTCCTCCACCTTTAGCAGTACAAAGACCAGCAACACCTTGACACAAACTTGGGTTTCCTAGAAAGCTATTGCTGTAAACACCCTTATCGAAAAATGAAGGAACAGTCCCCGACAGACGATTATTAGACAAATTTAGCTTATTAAGCTTCAAGCTTTGCAGACTGAGTGGGATTTCACCCGCGAAGTAATTCCCAGAAAGATCAAGATAATTAAGCACTGGCAAAGTCCCAATTTCATCTGGAATTTTCCCCGAAAACCCATTGTTAGCCAAGTTAAGCTCACTGAGTTGCTTCATTGTGTGAATTCCCAAGGGGATTTCCCCTGATAACATATTGAAACTAAGATCAAGCATTCCTAACTGACCTAGACGCACTAATGTACCTGGAATTTCTCCCATTAGCTCATTATGACTCGCGGAAAACTCAACTAAATTCTTCAATTTTCCTACTTCACTAGGTATAACCCCTGAGATTCTGTTTCTTGAAATTTGTAAGTTAGACAAATTTTTGGCACCAGAAATCATGTGTGATATATTTCCTGAAAATGCATTGCCAAAAAGGTCTAAAAGATAAACCTGAGGCAAACTCCAAAACTCAGTAGGGACTTCCCCATATAGCTGATTACCCCGAAACCTGACACGTCTCAAACTCCGACAGTTGCCAAGACTTGCTGGAATATTCCCCGAGAACGAATTGTATATCACTATAAGATCCTCTAAAGCTCCCATTTCACACAAAGTTTCAGGGAGTTTACCCGAAAATTCGTTGTACGAAACATCAAGATACTGTAAAGCTGAGTTTTTTCCTAGTTCACGAGGCAAAGACCCTGAAAATCTGTTAGAGAATAACTTGAGCTCATACAAATAAGGAGACTTAGCTATACTTTCTGGAAATAAACCTTCAAATTGATTCTCAAATAAATTGAGTGACTCAAGTGACAACTCGCACAACTCATCAGGAATTGTTCCATTTAACTTGTTAGTTGACACATCGAATCGTCTCAATCTAGTCAAGTTAGACCATCCACTAGGCAAAAATCCAGTAAGGGAATTATTGTATAGCTCAATTTGGACAATACTATTAAGCTGAAAAATTGTACTAGGTATCGATCCAACGAGTCTATTATTGGACACATCAAAATTAGTCAATCGACTCAATTTCTCAATACTAAGTGGAATTGAACCAACAAGATTACACATACTTAACCATAATGTCTCAAGATTCGTCAAGTTACCAAGTTCAGGAGGAAACTGGCTCGGTACAAATGGGTTGTAAGCGAGTTCAATTGTCCTGAGACTCGTTACATTACCTAACATAGCAGGAACTTTACCAGTAAGAACATTTTCAGTAAGTATAAGAGTTTCCAGTTGCTGGAATTTTCCGAAACTTGCTGGAATATCTCCCGTAAAATAGCACCCGCTAAGATCAAGGTATCTGCAATAAAAAATCACAAGTTAGGTGGAATTAATCATAGCTATATTAATGTTCCATCTGCATTTATTCAAATACTCAATAATTTGGAGCATCTCTAACAACACAGAGAAATGTTTACATTATTATTTTTACTGAAATACATATCTCAAAATAGATTATAGCTAGTAGATAATCATTGCTTACAATTTCATATGTGTATATAAATTTAAAAATAAATACATATAACAAATTCATCCTCATTTTAAATACATTGACTGTAGTCACCTCTAAATAGACTAAATGCGCATATATGACTAAGTAGGCATTTTGGACATAAAATTGTAATATTTTTTTTTTAAAAGTAGTATTTGGAGTTAAGTTGAAAAATAGTATTTGGAATTTGAAATTTATTTGGATATACATTTCACTTGAAAAAATATTGATTATCGTGAGTGGAAATAAAAAATTTCCGAAAACTTTGAATTTTGAAAAAAAACTCCAAAAACTTACAAAATTTTATCGACAAACAGTTTTTGAAAAACAAAATTCCGAAAAAAGGAAAACAAATCTATGGACAAACAGGTCCTAAATTTTAGTCCTAGTTACTACCCCATCCCAATTTATGTTAGGACTTTTGACTGGGTACGAATTTAAACTAAAAAAAAAAAGAAACCTGTAAACTAAAACAAGTCATAATTGGCGGAAAGTTTAAGTTAAATTATTTTTAAAGTTAAAAATATGTGCAAAATTTAGCTTCAAATTGGGTACCTGAGGTAAGGGAGATGGGCAATTGTTTCAGGAATATAGCCGCCGAGGAGATTCTGAGAAAGGTCAAGGTAAGTAAGGCTACGACATTCAGAAATAGAAAGTGGAAGAGTAGAGTTAATAAGATTATTGGAAAGAGAGAGGGATGAAAGTGAAGTGAGGTGGCAGAGGAATATAGGGAAGGCTCCGGCGAGAGAAGCGCCGGAGAGATTAACGGCGATAACGGAGGGAGACGGCGTGTCGTTACACGTGATACCTGTCCAGTTACAGGGGGTAGGATCATGTTCAGACCAAGATGAAAATGCACCTTCTGTGTCGGAAAGAGAAAGTTTTAGTCTTTGCAGATATAGCCCATCTTGATTTAAAGCAAAGATCAAAGGCAGAGTACTCAAAAAGAAGATGAATAGTTGCATGGCTTTTCATGCAAAGAGAAAAGATGTTTAATTGTTTATGTTTTATATAAGAATGGTGAAGTGGGTGTTGCTGAAATTGTTTAAGTAATGTAAATTTTGGAGGGAATTTGTGAAGAAAGAGATAGGAGGAGAACGTAGCTTTAGTGGGCGTTTGGACAGAAGAATTGTAAAATTCCAAAAAAAACAAAAGTGAAAATATTATTTGAAAATTAGAGTTGTGTTTAGACATGAATATAATTGGGTTGTTTTTAAGTTTTATGAGTGAAAATTTTAAAAATAATTTTGCGGAGTTTTTCAAATTTTCGAAAAATTTCAAAATACATTTTCAAGTGAAAATTGTAAATTTTATGGTCAAACACTGATTTCGGAAAAAGTAAAATCTTTTCGAAAAAACTGAAAAAATTCTTATGTCCAAACAGGCTCTTTGTTTGTTGTTTTCTACTTTAGTTTAGGGGTGGATGAGACAGTGGCCTATGGGACTGAGTGAAGAAAAATGAGTTTTTGGGTAACTGTACGATTGGGAAAGGACAAGGGTTGGTTTAATGTGAAAATTAAGTCTAAAGTTGTTTGGGGCCTACTATTTTTTGTGATGTTGATATTGTCCATATAATTAATTGCTCCTACTATTCTTGTTATTGTTAAAAAAAGTGTCCTCCTTTTCTTTTAAGTTAAAAGAAATTCTCTCAAAAAGTTGTTGTTAGTAGTAGGGGTGTTGGATTATGCGTCGCTTCATGTGGGTTGACCTGACCCGGTTAGGAGAGATAAGAGAGAGGTTAAGAGAAGTTACCACTAAACCACAAACACTCACTAAACTAAACATTCAAAAAAGGGGTGAGTTATCTTTCTTAACCGCCATTACTCTGCCTATTTATGTGAAGGAGAAAATACAGAACTAAGTACGTAAAAAATTTCTCTTCTCTAACTCTCTTCTTCTCCAACGAAAAACACACACAAGCAAGGGCATCTAATTGGTGGAAGATTAACTTTGTTTCCTAGTGATTCAAAGTTCGGTTTGGGGCAATTCCTTTGGTGGTGAGTTCAACGATCTCCGCTGCATCAATAAGGTATGCTAATGTTGTTCTCGCCCCGCAATTATTCTTTTAACATTAGTATCAGAGCCATAGTTGTGTTCTTTTGATTAGAACACACATCTTGATCTTGGAAAATAGGTTTAAAAGATAAGAAACAGTAACAACTTTATGTTTACAAATTCAAACTAACAGAAACTTTTTGTTTGAAACAAGAAGAAACTTATTTGATTAGGACTTTCGTTCTTATTTATTCGAGACAGAAGATTTTCATAATTCTGCACTTTCTCATACAGCCTTAAAAGTTGTATATTGCAAAGTTTTACTTGATTACTTAATTAAGTGGTGTTGTTAATTTGGTTTCAATTTGAATGAAATAAATAGTGCAGAAAGCTTGAATTTTTTTTCTTTTTGGGTAACATGTCCTTGTAAGTTTGTCTTCACTGTTGTACATTGTTAACAGTGAAACAATGCCAATTGTTTATTGTATTTAAGAAAAAGCAATTGCCTTCGTAACATTACAATCCCAATTCCTTTTTGTCGTGAACAATACGATGCTTCTTAAGTGAAGAAATTATCATGCTTCGTAGTCTGATATGTTTTTTTTGGTTTCGTTACATCAATAAGGGGTGAAGGGAGATTCTCTCAAAATTGGTTAAACAAAGTACAAGGAATGAATGTTTGGTAATCTTAATGCCTATCATCGTCTGTCTTCTTAATATAAATAAATAAAAAATTAGTTTAGTCCTGATTCCTCAATTAATATCCTTCTATAAGTAATTGTGATATATGTTGTCACATTGAATGGTTGGAGCCATTCTTATTATTTTCTTGGTCCTATTTCAGATATGGCTGAACAAGGACAAGTTCGAATTACTCCAAGTGGGAGTTCTCGAAGTCAAGGAAGGGGACAACGTAGAAGGGGACGTCGTCGCAGGACTTATTTCTATAATGATTCAGACTCGGAGCCTGAAGTCATCAGGAATGTCCCAAGGGCGAGACAAAATGAGTTAAGGGATCGAAGGGCTATACGAAGGGAAAGGGAAAAGAAGTTAGAGTAACTTTTATTGAAATACCCTTTGACCTTTTACTGTCTCTTGAAGTGCCAATCAGTGTTGCTACTTTAGCATGCCACTAATAGCCATGATTGATTCGGCAATGCAGTGCATGTCTAGGAAAGCAGTTGATTTGGAATGGAAAGATTCGAGTAGAAAGGGAAGACGACTAAAATTTAGTAATTTAACTTGTATTCATAGATCGACCATTACACTTACCATGAGGGTATTGGGTGTAATTGTGGATACAATGTTATATGAGAACTCGAGTTTGCCTCTTTCGAGGATGAGGGATCGAATAAGTAGCTACTGCAATAGAGAATGATGTCTGGAGTATTGCGGGTAATAATATCCTCATGTTAGTAGTGAATCCTTTCCATATGTGATTGGATTTCTACGTAGAGCTTTAGTACAACCTTTAATTGATTTTGGAAATTTTCAGCTCTTTGTGCTCGCAGGTCGCACCAACTATTTGCCAGTATGAACTGTGTGTCAAAGACATCGGTCTAGCCCACTATGAGCGAAGTGGGAGATGTTGGATTATGGGTCGCTCCATGTGGGCTGACCCGACCCGGTTACGAGAGATAAGGGAGAGAGGTTAAGGGAAGTTACCACTAAACCACAAACACCCACTAAACTGAACGTGCAAAAAAGGGGCGAGTTATCTTTCTTAACCGCCATTATTCTGCCTATTTATGTGAAGGAGAAAATACAGAACTAAGTACGTAAGAATTTTCTCTTCTCTAACTCTCTTCTTCTCCAACGAAAAACACACACAAGCAAGGGCATCTAGTTGGTGGAAGAGTAACTTTGTTTCCTAGTGATTCAAAGTTCGGTTTGGGGCAATTCCTTTGGTGGTGAGTTCAACGATCTCCGCTGCATCAATAAGGTACGCTAATGTTGTTCTCGCCCCGCAATTATTCTTTTAACAAGGGGTGTTCAAAAAATACGAAAAAATCAAACTAAACTGTCCAAAAAATATGATATTCTTTAGATTTGGTTTGATTTTGGTTTTGAATTTTAAAAAATCGATCAAATTTGATTTGATTTTGGTTTTAATCAGAAAATAACCAAAAAAACCGAACCAAACCGACTATAAAAATAGTTATTTAAATTTATTATTACATCTATAAATATGTATATTTTTATATAAAATTTTATAAGTAGTACATATTTGTCGTTTGTATTTTTTAGTCTAGTTCTTTGCTATTATAATAATCTAAACATTTGCCTTTACATTCTAGTTTGATTGGTAATGTTCTTTTGCTAAGTACAAGAATTTATTTCATGTTAAAAATAATTGATTTTTAATTGAATATTTAAATTATTTATCACTATTTGATTCAGTTATTATTAATATATCTTGGTAAATGATAGATTTCTCAAAGAGCAATTGGTTTGATAGTGTTACGTTAAAAATGTAGTCGCCGGAATATGTGTTTGGTAGTGTATGTCTCATATTAAGAAAAAACCGATAAACAACCGAAAAAAATCGAAAAACCGACAAATATCGAATCGATAGAAAATCGACTTAATTAGTTTGGGTTGGTTTCAATATTTCAAAAACCGACTTACTTGGTTTAGTTTATTTTTAGGAAAAAAATCGACCATAACCGAACCATGAACACCCCTAGTTAGTAGTAAGGTTCTTGTGGTCAAAATAAAAGAGTAAATTACTACAGTAAAGAGATTTAACATGATATTCATTTCACGCTGTCTTAACAATAACATTGAGAAAGGGTCGAAGAAATTTGCAGCTGAGAGTATTACCTCACTAGACTAGGGTAACAAAGGGATATTAATAGAGAGCACCTTATTTTTGCCATATTTTCTCGATGCTTATATATAGTGTATAGCTAAATTAAAACTTTATTTTTATGTATATAATATTTTATGTTAATTTTCTTTTCTTTTTTTTGCGTGTTTACTTCTTTATAGTGAAACTTCTGACTCCGCCACTACTTATACACAAGTTTCAGTTTCAATGTTCGTGACTAGTTAAAACATTAGTGAAATACTAGCTCCAGTTCATTTACTGAATAAGAATGTATTCCTAGTCAAAGTAAAGCTAGAAGAAAAGCAATTTACCTTCATTTACTGAAGTAAATGCATAAGGTTGAGTACTTTTGGGAATTGGAGCAAATGGAACTGTTTTTGTTTTTTCCCAATGCCTTGCGGTTAATTAGTGGTAAGAGCAGTAACTGAGCATGTAGGTGTAGTCAAACTGAAAAGGAAAGAAAGCAGTTGTATTTAGAAGAATATTCAGCGCAGTAAAAGTCTCTCTGCCACAATTTGGTGTGGCTGTGGGGACTCTCACAGTTCCATTTCCTTTGAACATAAAAAGTGAACTTTGAATCTTTTAAAAGAGAGTGGCCTAGCTCCCACAAAGACTCATGGTTTACTTCTGTTTTCCCATATTTAACAAAACAGTACTGTACTTTGTTTTTCCAACACTTAGTGGAGAAATCATGTGATTCGCTGGAAAATTATCTTGAAATCTACTTCTCAAAGTAAAATTCTTTTCAATGGAAAACATTTTCATCCCTATCAAATGCAAAATTTGTCTGTGATGGTTCTAAAGCTGTTTCTTCAGCATATACCCCCCTCTCTCTCTCTATAATATATATATGAGACAAGTCTTCGGTATATAACAACAACAATGATAAACAATACACATGCATAGGGTAAAATCGGTTCACACTAAATACACAAATGGCAAAGTGATACGTGGATTCGAGGATAGACGGAATACGAAACGAGTGGAAGCAAATATCGAGAACAACAGCTTCAGTTGGCACCAGGTAAACCACGAAGAGAACATTATCAACAAGGACAAACGAATATTTGTCACTAGATGACATTCAATGAAGAATATTCCTCAGTATTAAATACGCATCCGTTATAGAGAATTTTGGCATTCATGATCTGTCGTTACATACTCATCAATGGCCCCCATTATCGTCATTTAAGAGGGGTTTGATCCTACAACATTGTTCCCTAGATATAGCTATAAATAGTGATTTCAACAATCATTGTAAGACACGGAAATTCTTGCAGACTTATGCAACGCATTATTCCAAGCTAAATAATACTTTTTTCTGTCTAACGATATTCCAATTGCTGCTTTCGGAAGCCTTGCTCCCAGAACCGAACTGTGTGCTATTTTATCTCGATTTTAACGCTAAGTTTTATATTTAATTTAATTTATCTATCATTTTGGGATCAATCAATTTGCTTGTCTATAACCACGTTATAAATTCAGTTGTATCGTTTTACGAGAAGCAGTTTGGCGTCCAACGTGAGGCTTAGACAATTGCGTAATTGAGTTGATCCTTGCATCTATTACTAATTGTCTTGTTTATTAGCAAAAATCGCAATAGATGGCAGGTAACAAAATGGCAACATCGCTGTCACGATACGACCATCAGGACCGTGATGGCGCATAACATCACACTTGCCAGGCAAGATAACGTTAGAGGTTATTTAGCCAGTTCTTTACATCTTTAATGATTATCAGTAAACAGACAAAACAAATCGAAATAAACGTAAATCTATATAGATAACAACTTTAATTACAAGTTATTTCTACCCAGAATCCGGAGTCACAATCCACGAACATACTAAGATTTTCTACAAACATTTGTCCGAAAGAAAACACAAATGTTTGTGAAAATAAAGTAAAAACAGTACGTATAGGAGTGTAGAAGAGGACGCCAGGGCCTGCAGAAGCCAGTAGCACTACCTTGGGCCTCTTAGCTATGAAATCTGTAGCCAACCTCTCAATCAGCCACTACCTGCTCCAAATCTGCATAGGAAGTGCAGAGTGCAGTACAACCGACCCCATGTACTGGTAAGTGCTGAGTCTAACCTCGACGAAGGAGTGACGAAGCCATGACGGGACACTCACAATATAAGTTGCATACAGTGAATAATTAGACAGAAAGGAAGCAAAATAAAGTAAAAACAGTAACTTGCAAGAAATAAATACGGGACCCAACGTACTTCATCAGTGCTCAGCTATTACCAATCCTTAAGTGCAATTCAATACTACCGTACAACTAACACAGTCAAAGAAAGAACATAAACATATAAATTGTTGCGGCGCGCAACCCGATCCCACCGTACCTAACATAATCCTCCCTTATTTCTTCTTAATATCATAAACAACAAAATATAGATAAAAGTGTTGCGGCGTGCAACCCGATCCAGCCATATCATAATAATCACAATCACGGTTCACCCTTATATCACCACATTCTACCTTTATTACTCATGTTGTGGCGTGCAATCTGATCCCACCGTATAATATCAATTCACTCTTATTCCTTTTCAATATAACACCCTTATTCTACATGTTCCGGCGTGCAACCCGATCCCACCATATTCATATCAATTACACAGGAAGTATAAAAGTTTCACAAATTAACACAAGGCCCTTCTCAATACTTAAACTTCAAAACAAGGCAACTGGAAATCTTATACTCAATAAAACTCTACATAAGTAATACTACTCAGCGAGACCATTCCAGAATATCTCTAAAACACAAATAAGAACAGCCTAAGCAAGTAATAGGGGATAAGGAAACTACGAAGCAACAATTATCTTCAATAAGGAGAAACATTATCTAACAAGTGTTGATACCCAAATTTTTTCTCAAATCATTTTTAAACTTGCATATATGCCTTCAAAATCAGTTTTTATAATAATTGGTATTTTTCTATAATTTTTTCACATTTTTATTAATTTACTCTAATTTATCCAACATTTTAATCTCCAATAATTAATCATAAATGGCATTACGAATGATTTCAAAAAATTTCTTGGTTTAATATATCATTTTTGGTCCTATTAATATTTAATTATTTCACAAATTAGCCAAATTTGCAAAAACTTTGCAATTATAGCATGATTACATATTTTATGTTATCTTTTACTCAATAACTAGTCGTTTGTATTTTTAATACTGATTACTCATTTTAATTTAGTCTATTTAGCATTAATTTCATTTTATATAATTGTTAGCCATTTTTAATTAATTATTTATCTATTTAATTGTGTATTTAACAATTAGCCCCTTTTCATTTAAATCCTAACCCAATTAATCTGACCCCTAACCCAATTAATTAGCCCAAATAACCTAGGCCCAAAGCCTAGCCTACCCGACCCAATACCCCTCTCTAATCTGAGTCGTTGATCAATTCAAATCGACGGCCCAGATTAATCCCTACCATAATTAATCCTAAACGACTACCCCCCTTCTCATTTTCCCCCGTTTCATTCTCTCTCACCTTCTCTCTGGTTCTCTCTAGAACCT
>ML252545.1:54498-81356 GCA_005239495.1 Nicotiana undulata | reverse complement strand
AGATTAATGGAAAATGAAGAAAATAAGTTAAGATTCACTAACCCACGAAGTATTGGTGAATGGGAGCTTTAATGGATGCCTAAGGGGTTTGGAGAAGGAGGAGTTCGTGTGTGTTTATGAAAATCCCGGAATAACACTGTTTTGGACTTTAATATTTCACTGGACGATTTCCGCACCTGCGGTACCGCAGGTGCGGAAAAATGGTCGCACCTGCGGTCTTGGGCCAACCCAGTAGGGGCCGCTCCTGCGGAAAGTTATCCGCTCTAGCGGAGGCCGCTCCTGCGGGGATTTAGTCGCCCCTGCGGGCAATCCCGCGCTTGCGAGGGCCTGGACCGCGCCTGCTGTCTCGCGCCTGCGGGATGAGTCCCGCGCCTGCGGACTCTGGGCAACATGCTAGGGGTCCCTCCTGCGAGGCTGGGACCGCAGGGGTGGTCCCGCACCTGCGGCTGGGCAACCGCACCTGCGGCCACACCAGCTACTGTGCACCAACAATGGCTTTTGCTGGTTTTTGGTCTCGCGCGGGGTCCGGGAGGCACCTGGGCCCACCCGAGCCCCTGTCCCAATATACCAACAAGTCTTAAATCACTAAGCGGACTCGCTCGAACTTTCGGAACACGAAAAACAACAGCGGAACTCGAAATCAAACCCCAAAACTTATTTAATCAAATCTTAAGAACTTAAAATTCTAGAATTCATTTCAAATCATCGAACCGGCCTAACCTGCTCGGAATGACTTCAAACTTTGCAGATAAGTTATAAATGACACCACGGTACTATTCCCGGTCTCGGAATCTCATTCGGACCTCGGGAACATAACATCACTTTCCATGCCACATTTCAAGTTCTTTTAAAAATCTCAAAACCTCACTATGATCCGAAACCACTCAATTCACGCCCGTTTTACACCAAATTTTACAAATAAGACAATTAATATATAATAAACCTGTTCCGGGCTCCGGAACCATAATACGGGCCCGGTAACACTGTTTTCACATAATTATTCACTTTCTTATTCCTTTATTATTTTCAGAAAACAATTTCTTTTAAAAATTCATTTCTCGGGCTTGGGACCTCGGAATTCGATTCCGAGCATATGCCCAAGTCCCATATTTTCCTACGGACCCTCCGGGACCGTCGAGTCACGGGTCCAGGTCCGTTTACCAAAAATGTTGACCAAAGTCAACTATATTCATTTATTAATTATCAAAACTCATTTTCATCAAATTCTCACCTAATAGCTTCCCGGCTACACGCCCGGGGCTGCGCACGCATATCGAGGTGAGACTAACTGAGGCTCTCGGAGCCTCGGAACACAGATATATCTTAAATTACATAAGATGACCTTTTGGGTCATCGCATCTAACATTTAATGCATCTTTGAAAACTTCATCAAGGATATTATTGCTTACTACGATTAATCCTTAATCACAAAAATTTAATTATTTAAACCAAGATTTATATTTTTTTGTCAAACATATTATTTTTATTCGTATTAAATATGAGTCGGGTCGGATAATTTATCTATATTTACATTATTCATTTTTTATATGACCTATATTCGACCCGATTCGTCCGTTTGCCACCCCTAATCTCGACCCATGTAGTTGGCACCTGATATACATTTTTTTTAGCAACTAAGCTTCATGGAAAAAAAATTAAAGTCAAGGGAACGGAATCTAAAGAGCTCTGCAATGGGAAAGTAGCCAAGAAATTACGATTTTTTAAATGTTCAAAAATTATAAAGGTCCATATATGCCCGTGAACTAATTGAAATAGGACAAATATGTCCATCGTTAATAGTTTGGCCTAAATATGCCCAAACCGTCCAATAGTTGTGCAAATTTGCCCTTTTTTAACGGAAACAATATTTTTTCTTTTCTTTTTTTAACTAATTAAAATCAAAATATATTTTTTCTAAAGCAATTTTTCTAAAAGTTTTTTTTACTAAAAACTGAAGAAAAAAAAGGGAAATATTTTTTTTCCAGTTTTTACAAAAGAACTGAATTTTTTTTTCTAAAACACTGTTTTTGTAAAAACAGAAATAAAATCTAAAAAGCAATTTTCTAAAGCAAGGTTTTTGTAAAAACTGAAGAAAAAAAAACTGAATTTTTATTTTTACTAAAAACTGAAAAAACGAAAAGAAAAAAAATTGCTTTAAAAAAACTGAAAAATTATTTTCTAAAACAATGATTTGTAAATTCTAGAGAAAAAAACTGAAAAGCAATTTTCTAAAGCGGTAAAAACTGGAAAAAAATGATTTTTTTTTAAACTAAAAACTGATAAAAAGAAAATATTTGTTTTTTTCAGTTTTACAAAAACATTGCTTTAGAAAATTGCTTTTCAATTTTTTTTTAGTTTTTACAAAAACAATTGTTTTAGAAATTAGTTTTCAATTTTCTTAAAGCGGTATTTTTCTAAAAACTGGAAAAAAATATTTTTATTTTAGTTAATTAAAAAAAGAAAATAATACATAATGTTTCCGTTAAAAAAAGGCAAATTTGCACAATTATTGGACGGTTTGGGCATATTTGGACCAAACTATTAACGACGGACATATTTGTCCTATTTCAAATAGTTCACATGTATATTTGGGCCTTTTCCGAAAATTATATAAAAAATAATATTATTTTCAATTCTCCTCAAATCAATATGATAAAAAAAAATATGTCAATTATTGGCCAAAGTTCATGTAATTTAACGGTTAAGAATCATAATGTGCCAAGTATTTTGGGAAAAAGGGAGTAACAAAGTACATGTCTTGGGTTCTAAGGTGGCGAAGTCAGGAATTTATTAAACGGTGTTCAAACTTGAAATAAGTGAAAAAATTCTTGAAGTGTATGTTATATATCTTTAAAATCTAATACTTACCTATACACATAGTATAATTTTCCGACGAAAGGTAGTCAGTTGACCACCCTACATAACAAGTAGCTTCGCCCATGAGTTCTAACTTCAGTTATTACCGTTGTCTTGTTAATTTTCTCATACTCCTCTAGTGATCATATGAATTTACAAACAAAAAGAAGAAAAACTAAAGAGAGAGCAGAAAAATGGTCTCTTTCACTTTTAGCACGTGCCAGAAACTATTTATATCAGTAGCTAAAAAAATGTATAAAATCTAATAATTTTTATATATAACATACAATATATATATATATATATATATATATATACGAAAAATAAATATTATCGAATATCTATATCTAAATTATATTAAAAGTACGACCCTTAGCAGAATATCGTTCGCATTTTTATCCTTTTAAAATAAAGTTACACTTGATAAAATAGTCATTTACTATTTTATTAATATCTAAGAATTAGAGCCGTCAAAATGGGCATGACCCATGAGGCCAACCTAACCTACTACTTGGGTAGGGTTGGGCTAGAATTTTTTGAGCTCATTTAAAATTGGGATTTTTTCGTTCCTATACCATATAGGAAACTATATTACTAAATATGTTCATGATTTGAAAATTACCCGCCCTGTTTACAGTTTTTCTACAAAAAAGATACAATGCATTAAATACAGAATCTTAGTAGATATAATCTTCCTATTTAGGCGATAAAATTAGGAAAGTAAATATTCTTCCAGATATTTCATTAAATAAGGAATCATTGTAGCATTAGAATTCCTTATTTAGACGCGCTAATATTGGAGAATTAAAGATTCTTTCAGAAATTTTCAAACGCAAATCACGCTGTATTAATTTGCGTCTCTTTCTATTCAATGCACCCAGTTTGTAGATATTTTGTAGATAAATTGTGGATTATTTGTATTCTGATTGTAGATGCTTTTTTTTTTGTTTTCACAAATAAAAAACGACTAAAACTTCTACAAATCTTCTGCAAAAAACGCAATTATGTCGAAAATCCCAATTAAACTACAATCGAATGAGAATTGGGACATTAAAATTCAATGTACCCAGTTTGTAGATATTTTGTAGATAAATTATAGATTATTTTTATTCTTATTGTAGATGCTTTGTTTTCTGTTTTCAGAAAATAAAAACGACTAAAACTTCTACGAATTATGAACATATTCAACTACAAAATTATATACAATCACGACATTGAGTGTGTCCAAAATATAGATAATGTGTAGTTTTTTTGTAGACAAATTGTATTCTAACATCATAATAACTACGTTTAATATAACTAAGATACAATGCTGTAAAGATTGAACAAATGAAGATAAAACAACCACTTTATATTCAAGTGAACTACTAAAACATAAAAGATTTGTTCAGAAAATTGTATATTCTCCTTCAACTACCAACTAGCAACAACTAAACTACATAAACATGACACTATTTCTTCTTTCTCTGGACTCTTATTTTCTCATTAAATCCTTCCTCCTTGCTAGCCTGCTTGTAACCTCGCTTTCACTAATTGACCAATCTTCATTGTTGACTACAAAATTTTCTCCTCATCTACAAAAAAACTACAAATAAACTACAAAGTCAAACAGATCTCAAATCGTTAGATCTCAATATCGTTTCTACTACAATTAAACTACAATCTATGTATTCATTACACATAGATTGTATATCAACTTTGGGAATAACTTCAAACACGCAGTTGCTTGTGTTAGCGCCAATCTTAGCGCTAATCTTTATCTTTCAAGCCTTAGCGCCAATCTTTATCTTTCTTTTCTTCCAGGCAGTTGCTTGCCATCATGACCATAAAACTCTTGAAAAGTTAACTATTATCTTCCCTGCAAAAGAAAAGCCAACAAATTTTTGAAGAAAGAGACAGACGATGAGAAGAAGAAGGAATGGAGAAGAGGAAGAAAGGGGAGGAGAAAACGGCGCTGGTTAGGAATTATGGGGAGAGAGAAACGTGGGATATATGGACACCTTTAATTAAGGAGTAAAAAACGTCCAATTAATTAGACCCTTAATTAAGAATGGTATAGAATTGGTAATTTGGTATACTAAGTGTAATTAAGTCAAACCTTAAACATTGAGGATAATAAGGTTTCATATATGGTATAGGAATGTAAAAATTCCTTTAAAATTGAGGTTTATAAGCCCAGCCCAAGTCAGTCTGCTAGCCCTTGAGCCTTGACCGAGGTTGGGCTTGGGCTGGCCCGTGGTCAAAATTAGTTAAATTCGAATTAATTAACTATTAAATATTTAAAAAAACTAAAAAAATTAATAACTATAATCTCCAATCCCTAACCCTAGATTTCTCATTTACATTTTCATATCAACTAGAATTTAGATTTTTGATAAAATTATTTTTTCTTTTGCTTAATTAATAACGAACTCAAAAAGTTTTAGGTGATCAATAATAATATTTTTTTCAAAATAAAATATTACTTTGAGCGGCCAATGTTCAGTTTGGATTACTTTAATATATTGTTGATGTTTAAATTGCTCTTCAATATAGAAAAAGATAAATTTTAAATACAAAAAAAAAATTGACCACTAGCCAATTTTAGGAATTTTAAAAATTTTAAGTACTATAATGATGAAATCAGCAGATGATGTTAATCCTAAATTAGAAAATCTCAGCATATAAACTTATTAGAAGTAATCTTTGAATTTGAGGAAAATGAAAGAAAAATATTAAAAAAATATTCATGTAACTTTAAAAAATAAGAGCTAGAGATATAGAGAATTTGCATTTCAATTACGAGATTCCTCCTCAAATATCAAGTTTTTTGTACGCTATAAGCAAACATAAATTGTTTATATGATTAATCAACTACGTCACAAAAAAAAATATTTAAGGATTTAAAGAAATTCTTTTTTTCTAAAAAATAGAAGTTGAAGGGTCGGGCCAACCCAGCCTACAACCCTCTTAGGGATGGGTTGGGCTAGCCATTTTAAGGCTCATTCATATGGCGGGCTAGCCCGTCCTAGCCCACCAAATTTAAAAGCCCACAAGGTTTGAACTAGACTGGGTTGGACTGACCCGTTTTGACAACTCTACTAAGAACACTCATTTAAATAATTTCCTACTATTTAGGAATAGTCAATTAATTGATTCCCTACTATATAGGAATCACCATTTAATTACTCCTTAAATATTTATAATATTGATCTTCAACTCTTTTTGGTTCTAACATTTCAAGCACACATGGTAGGAAAGATTATAGTTCGCTACATAATACCAAAGTTTCCGTCCAACTCCATTTATATTTAGGAGAATTATTTTAAAAAAACTTTTAAATTTAGGTGGGTATGTTTTTTTTAATTAATAAAATGTTGTCTGAGTCGCACACAATATGAAGGCTTCGTTTTTCTTTAGTTAATGAAATTTTCGGTAATTCACATACTTTTTCTTTTTAGTCAAACAAAGATTAATTTCTATTAAGTAACGATGGTACAGGGAGATTCTGTTACGTAGTTTGCAAAAGATTCAAAATGCTGGCCTAAATGAGCAGATGTTGTGGCACTTGGCCTACAAAAAGATATTTCAGTTGGTGTTATACAAAAGGATTTTGGCGCGTCCTGCTCACTGATGTGTCTGCTTGTAGTGGTGCCTTGTTGATCGTGTCTAAGTACCCTTTCCAAAAAAAGTGGTGGGTAGTCAAAATGAATAGTTGAGTTGGTCAGTGCCATGGTGCTGCCATGTTTTGCAAGTTCGTCGGCCACATGATTTTTCTCCCTATACACATGCTTGACTAAGGGTCTACCCAGTTGTAGTATCAAGTACCTGCATTCATGCACGATGGATGAGTAAAGCTGATTATTATTATGAAGTGCAGATATTACCTCTGTTGCATCTAGGTTGATTTCCAGCGGTGTTAAGCGGGCTATTAGTGCAATTTTCAGCCCTTCCAGTAGAGCCCATAGTTCCATACTGAGAGGAGTGCCAGTTGTTCTGTTGCCAGTATAACCTGTGATCCATTCACCTTTGAAGTTGCGGAAGACTCCACCAAAGCCATTTAGTGCGTTACTGCTCATGCATGCACCATCAGTGTTGAGTTTGAATGTGCCCTCATCCGGTGAATGCCATTTAATTTATATTGTTTGTGACAGTTGGTGTTGCCTTTTTCGATGGATGAGATTGTAATATTCCGTTGCTTGGCTTAGTATGTGTGCTAAGTCGGGAGTATGTTGGGTGGATTCTAATATTAATTTGTTACGATTGTTCCAGATATGCCAAATGCAATAGGGTAGGAGAAGTTGTGTTGGAAGATTGTAAGGTAAATGGCAGTATAGGGTTAATAGTTTAGATAGGTTAGCTAGTGGATTCAGGTGCAACGGTGATAAACTGAGGAGAGAATGGGTGAGATTAAGTTCATGCCATAAGTCTTGGGTGATTTGGCAGCGTAGAAATAGGTGGTCAATTGTCTCGTCATATAGTTGGCACGAGCGACAAAGTGGAGTTGAAGTGATATTTAATTTGTTTAAGTAATTGTTGGTAGGCAATCTATTATGGCCTATTTTCCAAATGAAGTGCTTGAGTCTAGGAGGAATTGGTAGTTTCCAAATCCATGTAAAGGTTTGCAAAGGTTGTCTAGTGTGCATGATGGCGGAGTACATTGATTTAATAGAGAAGTCACTGTTATGGGTGAGGCCCCATATTAATCGATCATGTGACAATGGATTATGAAATGTGGGAATATATTGTTGATGAATACGTGATAGGATGTCAGTAGGTAAAGTCATAGATACTGTATTTGTTTGAATTGTGTTGTTAGATAAGTAATTGAAAATGGTGGATTGATGCTCGTGGAGTGGTAGAGGTCCTTGTATGAAACTTCTAAGGTTTAAGTTTGGTTCTAGCCATGGATTAGTCCAAAATTTTATATTTTTGCTTGTTTTGATGTTCCACATAGAACCATATTGGCAATATTTCCAACCATGCAGTATTGCCTTCCAAGTGTAGGATGTGGTAGAGTTTTGTTTTCGGCGAAATGGCTTCCTGGCCACTTAGACTTGTACCGGATTTTAAAGCTGATATAAGAACTTTAGATTTTCCCATTTGAACACTCGAACTCACATTTCCGGTAACTAATAAACATATTTGACCGTTGACCATGCACATGTGGCAATGACAGAGATGATGTGGACAAGGTGGGTGCAATTCATGAAAATTACGCGTGTGACTCCAATAATTTTGATTAAAAAAAATATCTAGAACAAAAAATCAAATTAAAAAAGAATTAGGCCCACTTCCCTATCCCTATCCCCCTCCCCCCGAAAAATTCCCTTCACCCTTCTATTCTTTTTCCCCATTGTTGTCCTCCCCCTTCTTTTCTTTTTCCCCTCTGTTCTTTTTGCAATTGGCTTCATCTCCACTATTTTTTTTAGGATCTCCTCTTTTGCTGATGAGTTTTTTGTTCTGAAATCATTCAAATACTTGTAATCTGCATATTGTAATAAGGTGAAATTGGACCGGCAAAATGTCCCAAACCTGACATGTGGCTCTAGTTAAATGTGAACTAAGATTATATTACAAGATCTAATTTAACAATTCAATATCCATAATATGACAGTGTCCAAAACATAGCTTAATTTAAACGAAATCCAGAAGCATGTATCCTTATTGCCTTAAATCATGGGTTAATAGATGGCATTTTTCTGAACTTTTGAAATATGGATTCAATAACTTACAATAGCAAACTTCATTATATATGCAACTACATAATATTGGATTTAGAAATAAGAGAGAGAAAGAACATTGAAGAAAACGAAAAAAAAAAGAAAAAAAAAAGGAAAAGAATGGAGGTGGGTGAACGGAGAAGAGGGGAGAGGTGGGTGAAAAGTGTGAGGTCTTTTTCTCTCTTTATTTTTTATTTTTATTTTTTAATTTATAACTTCTCTTTTGGTTATTTAGTATTTAAGAATAGGACCCACAAATAACACATGTCAAGTGATAAATAGTTTAGTATATGACGTGTTGTACATGTAAGCGCAATTGATATACATGCACTATTGGATGTATTTATTTGTAATCATTCCGTCAAGTTCGAGGGTTCAAATGGGAAAATTTAAAGTTCTTATATCGGCTTTAAAATCCAGTACAAGTCTAAGTGGTCAGGAAGTCATTTCACCTTTGTTTTTTGCCTATATATTTGGAGATTAATAGTGAACCCGAGAGTGTTGATGGTGAATGGAAGAGTCTCCAAGCGAGACTAGATAGATGGGCACTGTTTTTAGCAGAGATATTTTGTATGCCCAGTCCCCCATAGGATTTAGGTGTTTGTATAGTAGCCCATTTGACGATAGGAGTTTACGTCGTTGGGTCGTGGTACCCCATAGGAAATTACGCTGGTATCGTTCTAAAAGAGCTTTTATTTTGGAGGGTAGTTGAATGTATTGCATTATATGGTTCGGAAGTGTATTGAGTGTTGATTTTATTAATGTTGATCTGCCAGTCATGGTAAGCATGTTTGTTTTCCAGCTAGCTAATCGATTTTTGAAATTGTCTAGGAGGTATTGGATGTCATTAACCGATGCCTTGTTTACAAAGATTGGGAATCCCAAGTATTTCCCAAATGCAGTGCCTTCTTTCATATTAAAAGATGTAAGGACAAATTTTTTATCCGTTGCTGAAGTATTGGCAGAGAAAAATATTTTTGATTTGTGGTAATTTATAGTTTGGCCTGAGTAATGAGTGAATTGGTTAAGTGTTACAATAACGGAGTGGACACTAATCTAGGTGATTTTGGAGGTGAGTGTGATATCATCAGTGAAGAAAAGGTGTGATATCTTTGGGCCATTACGGGAGATGGTGATAGGGACCCAATGTCTATAATCAACTGTCGTTGAAATGCTATGAGATAGCATTTCTAGGCATAAAATGAAAATGTGTGGTGACAAAGGGTCTCCTTGTCGAATACCTCGTGTGGGGTTGAAGAAAGGGGTAGGATTACCATTAATTAATATGGAAATGGAGGTAGTAGTGATGCATGACATAATAAGGTCAATTAAGCCTTTAGGGAAATTAAAGAAAATTAGAGTGTATTTAATAAAAGCCCATTCTAGTTTATTAAAAGCCTTTTCAAGGTCCAATTTTAAAAGAAATTTGGCATGCTTCCTTGATTTGTTTTTAAAACTATTAATTATTTCTTGTACAATTATAGCATTATCGGAGGCACGTCTTTTGGTAAGGAAGGCAGACTGTTTTGGGCTAACTATTTTATGAAGCAAAGGTTTAATTCTATGAACGATGATTTTGGTGATGATTTTGTAGAGGGTATTACATAGCCCAATTGGACGACATTGGTTGATCGTAGTGGGATGCCTGACTTTGGGGATTAGGCATAGATAGGTCTCATTTACTTGTGGAGGAATTGATATTTTGTTAAAAATTTCGTGGGAGAAGGAGACAATGGATGTTTTTATAGTTTGCTAATATTGTTGATAAAAATAAGGATGTTGTCCATCGGATTCCGGTGCTTTCATGGCTTGGAATAAAAACACTGCATTAACTATTTTAGTAATGTGTAAAGGTTTCATGAGTGTTATTTTATCGTCAGCAGTAAGTGTGGTGTAAAGGCAGTGTTGGAATGAATTTTGGGAGGTGATGTGGGATGTAGTAAAAAGGTTAGTGTAGTAAGATTCGATGTGGGAACTGATGGCTTTTGGTTCATAGATCTAGTTCCCTACTCCATCACTTATTGCATTGATACGGTTACGTCTTCGCCTATAAAGTGTTGATAAGTGGAAGAATTTGGTATTGGCATCTCCGGCTTCAAGCCAGTTTATGCTCGATTTGAGTTTCCAAAATTCTTCTTCTAATTTTAGAAGATCATTATATTGTTATAGGAGGTCAGACTCGAGGTTTTGGAGAAATGAGCTGGTAGTGTAGTGTGGTGAGGCTTGAATGCCTTGGATTCTGTCCAGTAAGACTTTTTTCGTTGAAAAATATTTCCAAACGTGGTAACATTCCATTCTTGGGCATCTTTTGTAAATTGTTCAATAGTTTGTAATAGAGGATCAGTTTGATTCCAATGTTTACGAACAAGATGAATGAATTCTGGGTGAGTAGACCACATTGTTTCAAAACGAAAAACCTTTTTCCTTGGAGGGGTAATTTTTACTAATGTTAGTAGTAGTGGGCAATGGTCTGAACGGGTACGTGGTAGGTGACGTACTGTAGCTTCAGGAAACATGTTAATCCATTCGTAATTTTCTACAGCCCGGTCTAATCTCTCTAATATTCGATTGTGAAAGTTCCTATTATTGGACCAAGTGTATTTACTTCCACTATAACCTAAATCAATGAATTGACAATAATTTAGGCATTTGATAAATTTGTCACATCTAGTATTGTTAATAGATATGCCACCATATTTTTCACATGCTCGGGTAATTTCATTGAAGCCACCCCTACTACCTAGGGTCCCTTATGGCTATCGTGTAGTGCTTTAAGATTTTCCCATTAGCAGTGTACGTGAATATGAATCATTGTATGCATAAATTATAGACAATAACCGTGGCTCAGGGTTAGGAGGTACCTGAACGATGGAGTGGAGTTCTTGGTTAGTAACTGCAACTTGGTCAAGGCGAATTGTGTCATTGCACCATAATAGTGCAATGCCCCTGAATGTCCTACGACTGGTGATTGTGCCATATTTGTGAATTTGAAGTCTTCTTTGAGTTGTTCATGGTCTTGTAGATGTGTCTCCAGTAGTAGTGGGCAATGGTCTGAACGGGTACGTGGTAGGTGACGTACTGTAGCTTCAGGAAACATGTTAATCCATTCGTAATTTTCTACAGCCCGGTTTAATCTCTCTAATATTCGATTGTGAAAGTTCCTATTATTGGACCAAGTGTATTTACTTCCACTATAACCTAAATCAATGAATTGACAATAATTTAAGCATTTGATAAATTTGTCACATCTAGTATTGTTAATAGATATGCCACCATATTTTTCACATGCTCGAGTAATTTTATTGAAGTCACTCCTACTACCTAGGGTCCCTTATGGCTATCGTGTAGTGCTTTAAGATTTTCCCATTAGCAGTGTACGTGAATATGAATCATTGTATGCATAAATTATAGACAATAACCGTGGCTCAGGGTTAGGAGGTACCTGAACGATGGAGTGGAGTTCTTGGTTAGTAACTGCAACTTGGTCAAGGCGAATTGTGTCATTGCACCATAATAGTGCAATGCCCCTAAATGTCCTACGGCTGGTGATTGTGCCATATTTGTGAATTTGAAGTCTTCTTTGAGTTGTTCATGGTCTTGTAGATGTGTCTCCAATATGGTCACTAAGACTGGTTTATGGTAATTCAACAATGATCGAAAATTCGTGCGAAAGTCAGTGGATTGTGCTCCCCTGCAATTCTAGATGATCATCTGCATGGAACGATTACGAGGATGTTGAGGCTCTGGAATAGATGTTCCCTCCAATAGTGTCTCCAGATTCTATTGCATGGCTGGGATGAGCATTAGGGCAAATTTTCCTACTTCCTGATTCTGTGTTTCCCTGATGTTGAGAGAACAACTTGTCATTTCCTTTGGGCAGTTGATGATGACCTTTTTTGCGTATTGTTCTTTGAGGGTGTAGGTTAATTTGTTATCGTTGAGCCAACATAGTATGGGTTGTGTTTCCCTTATTTCCGCCATTGTTGCTGCTACTTCGAGCCTTGTTATTTCCTCTAGTCCTTCTTGACTGGGAGATGGTGGAGCTGATGGGGGACTGTTGGGTGGAGTTAGGGGAACTGTTGGGTGTAGTTGGCCATGTAGTGATGTTGGGGTCGTGAGTATTTGTCGTGGTTAAATCCATGGAACAAACTGGTTCCATGGATGTTGTGATGGGTAGAAGGGAAGGTCCATGGGATTCAGGGATGTGGAGAAGGGGTGGTGAGGTGGAATCTGGGGTGGTATTGGGGTTGGGGAGGCTTGGTATTGGTGCATGAGTGATGGAGGATGCATGGCCCATATATACTGGTTGTATAGGTTCATGCCCATTTGCATGCCCTCCGCTACTATCTGGGCTATGTCCATGAGGTTCTGAATTACGATGATCACATCCTGGTGGTCGAGTTCCATCGTGAATGTACGAGCATAATCTTGTAGCCCCATCTCTAGCCAAGACTGGGGGTGGTTTTGCACTGGTGGGAACTAGGAGATATAGATTTGTGGTGGTAGACTGGGGTGGTGGTTGGGGTTCTGCATTGGGATGTTGTGTAGTATAATGGGTTGGTGTAGTAGATGAGAGTTGGAGAACGATAGTGTCCGCCAGTGTTGTGTGTTTGTGGAAGGTAATTCATTTTGGAGATGAGATTGTTTATTAAGTGGTATGTTACTTGTATGGAGAATATCAGTTGTAGGGGATAATGATAAGGGCGTGGGATGAGGAGTTGTATGAGAGGGTGAGGAGTTCAGTTGATGTGATTTTGTAATGGATTAGGGTGAAAGGTTAGGGGCAGGGTCACGTGGTTTAGGGCTAGTAGGGTGATTGATGGTGGGCTGAATGGTGGTGTAGGTTAGTGATGAAGGAGGTTGGTGGGTTGGGTTGGGCTGTGAATTTTGTGATTGGTCGTCACTTGTGTGTGAGGGTGGTGAATTTGTTGTAGTCTTAGCACGTGGCATAGTATGATCCACGTGGCTTATTGATTGAGTTGGAGGTGCTGAGTTGGAGTGTTGTTGTCCGAAGGTGGAAGGTATTACTGTCAGATTAGTTGTAGGTTTGGGTGTATTTTGGGCGGTGAATAGAGGTTTGAGAGAGGAAGGGGTTACTAGGCTTGTACTAACTTCTGAGCCCAACTGATTTTTTTCTTAGCCCAACTGGGATGGGTCTTCGATTTCCATTAGACTGTCCATGTTGGATGAATTAAATTTTTTTTGTAGGGGTAATAAAGTCTTTTGACTTAGATGGAGACCCATGCTTGGGTGTGGTAGTGTGTGTTTGCTTGCCTAACAATTCTACTGGCGTGAGGTGTTGTGGTTGTGGGTTATGGATATAGGGTCGTATTGTGTGCATGGGGATGGGGGTACTGTGCAGGACGTTTGGAGTGGTGAGTATGGGTGGTGGTGGTGGTTTTTGACTTGAAGGTGACGAGTTTCCATTCACCTTCTATTACTGGGGTGTTTTCCTTAGGGAAAGACGTATGTGGTTGCACAATGGAAGGAATGGTGGCTGTGTTGGTATGAGTATTGAGGTGAATGTTGGGTTGTGGCATTGAAGTTGACATTGTTGCATGGAAGGGACAGTGGAGTTCAGCGTGACCTAGGCGGCCACAAAGTGTACATAATAGATTTAACCCTTCATAGAGAATTTGTTGACGATGAGTACCAATAAAAACGTGTGTTTTGAGTAGTTTTTCTAGTGGTACCTTCGATACAAATCCGGGCATAATGACCTATAGTGGTGGTGGACGTGCAAGTGTCGACCTTCAGGCGTTTTCCAATTTTTGTACCCACCCTTTGTAGGATTTCAATATCGTAGAATTCAGTTGGTAACTCCGGTAGTCGGATCCAGATGGCAGAGTACATGAGTTGGGTGGCTGAAGCGATGAATTTCGGTTCCCACTTTCTCACCGATAGGAAGTGATTGTAGATGAACCATGGGCCTCTGTGTAGTGCCGTAAACATATTTTCTTCTTTTTGGAACTTGATGAGATAGAAGTCGGACCCCAAATCAATGAGAGGTAGAGGTTCAATAGGCTTCCAAATTTGAGTGAGCTTTGTTTTGAGTATTTGATGTCCAACTTTTCAACCAAATACTTTAATAATGATAGAGTGTTTCCATGACATGTACAATCGTGCTTTATCAGTGGCGGTGATAGGGATGAAGGAGTCGACTTCATCAGAAAAATCGATGGTGGTGTGTGTGATGTGGAAAGTTGTAGTATATGGACTTAGATGGTTACTAGATAGTAGGGCTTGGGCAAAGGAGGAGGGGTTGGTTATGTTTGTGATGGATTGAGGAGGGTGAGTTGAAGTATCATCTATATGCATTAGGCTTAAATCCGATGGTTCCGGTGGTGCTGAGGTGGGAGGAGAAGACATCTTAGAGTCGGTAATTCACATACACTATGAAACTTTCGATAATTTCAACTATATTCAAATTTAGAAGTATTAAAATTTTTACACTTGGAAATTTCTTTTTATTAAACAATATTTTAACTAATTCACATACACATACTAGGAAAGTTTTGGTATAAACGTTTGACACTAATTTTTTATAAAATATATTAGGTGAAAACGAGCTTTTGTGAACATCTTTGTTATTAAAGATTTTTGAATAAATTTTTAGAAAATTACATACACAGGTTCTTTTATAAAAGAAGTCATAATTACACAATTTCATCATTATAAAACTTTACCGTGTTGAAGCAGCAACCACAAAATTAAGGGGTTCATGTTATCTTTCTTTGTGTTATTTTCTTTTATTTTAATAATTGAATTTTGCATTTATGTATTTGTATTAGTAGTTGAATTTTGCTTTCATATATTAGTAGTTGAATTTTGCATGCACGTATCCAACCCATACATCTTTATTTTGACGTTCTTGATTGTGAATCAAGATTTTGACGTTCTTGATTGTGAATCTTGATTGCATAGTCGTCTTTTTGCAAGTGTATGCTTCAATCATTTGTCAAATTATTTCTTCTATTATTTTCCCGTTTTTAATAACTTTTAAAAACCTATCATTTTTGTTTGAAATATATAAAATACCTATAATTTATTTTAAAAATCTTTATCATTCAAATTTAATAGGATAATGGAATGCAAATCCTTCGCTTATTCTGATTTTATAACGGAATGTGAATAAAATCCTTCGCTTATTCTGATAGCTATGTGGTCAATGATTTTGCTACTTCGAGTTCAAGCATGATTCAAGACTTTTGCCTAAAAAATATAATAAAACGTAATTTTTCGTTGGAATATTAAATCTTTTATGGAATCAAAATTCTTTGAAAAGAGCACTATTTTAAAAATGTTATATCTTCAAAAGTTATATGTTCTTTCTGAAAGTTAAAAGGAACATGGCAACTTGTGAAACTTAAGGAATTGAATTATAAAATTGGAATCAATTTTAAGTTACATATTGATCGAGATTATTTAGTACTTTTATGGGCTTCCTTTATTGAATAACTAAAAAGGACTAATAATTAATCATTCAGTGTTAAGAAACTAAGCTAAAAGTAATAATATGATATTAGAAAATAGACAAGAAATATAGAGAGGAAGAGAAAACTATATTATTTCTTCTATATATTCAAGTGTCTACAATATCACTTCTCATTCTCTATTTATAGTATTACATAGAGGTATACAAAAGAGTGTCGTAAATATGACATTAAACATTTCAGATCATGGAGGAAGATCATGGGGAGGTTATGGAGGTATGGGAGTTACAAATACAATGGAAAGAAATAATGTGAGCTTAATGTAGATAATGGAGAAGAGTACTGAGAGTTATATTTGATTAGTGGACATCCACATAATATATATATTTCATAACATTTAGAACGTTGTTTTATTTTTAGATTTTGTTTTATAACTTAAACACATGTCTAATATCAAGACGAGACACACACGCACCGCGCGTATTCTAAGACTAGTTATTTGAAAGAGAAATTTTCACAAACCACTATTGTTAAGTGGTTATTAGCTAGTTGTAGCTACCATTTACTATATTACTTCCTATAGCTATGCTTTCAGATTTTTTAGAGTGTATTTGATGTATTTTAAGCTACTGTATTCATGAATACAGTAGCATTTCTAGGCGTGAAAACGGGGGATTATAGGCAGACAAATTTTGTATTCGACTGTATTCATGGCGTGAAACACGGGATTACAGCTGGACAGATTATCGTATTCGACTGTATTCACAGTGTGAAACAGGGGATTACACTGTTTTTAAACGGAAAGCGAATCAATTAACATAATAGACTCCTAATATAACTCAACAAACTTAATTATAACATACACATTTTGTATTTGCAATTATAAAAATGATTTTCAACCGAAAAACACCCAAAAAATATAGCAATCTTCAGAGAAATTATATTAAAAAATCTGAATACATAAACTATATTAATTAAAAAATATATATGAATACATTCATGGAATATAGCGAGACAGTGAATACAATGAAATACATACAATACAGCGGGATACATTGAAATACAATAAATAAAAAAGACAATGAAATACATAGAATACAGCGAGATACATAGAAATACAATGAAAAAAGGGAAAATGAAATACATGAAAATATAGCGAGATACATTGAAATATATTAACAGAAAATTCAAGTTGCTCAGCCCCCAACTCGGTCGTCTTTGTTCAAGAACAACCATCGTCTCGTTGAAGCAGCATCAATATCCAGTCCTCGCTCGTCGCCACCGTTGCCTCCGGTTGCCGACGATTAGCACGTAATTACCGGCGAAATAACGGAGGTTTTGTTGATCCGATATGTTGCGTCAGAGAATGTGGCACGCCACTGGCCGTGAAATCGCGCCTGCCACTGTGGTGTTGACGCCGCCCAATTTCTCCTTATTGAAGGCGGCAGATCGGCGCTGCTATTATTCCTTGCCTTCCTTCCCCATGCTGTAATGATGTCGTTGAATATTCATGCTAGAAAGGTTCCTATGGAGGTGACCATAATACAAAGCGAGAAAAATAGATATGGAGAAAGCGAGAAAGCGTCCGGCGGAGGAGAAGACATCTGGAACTAGAGAGAGAAAGGGAGAATAGATATGAGATAGGGTATAGGAGAAATTTGAGGGGATATGAGAGAAAACGAAAAAGCGTCCGGCAGAGGAGAAGACATCGGGAACTAGAGAGAGAAAGGGAGAATAGATATGGGATAGCGGATAGGAGAAATTTGAGGGGATACGAGAGAGAAAAATAATACAAAGCTTATTTTATGACTTAAGAGTATAAGGTGATCATAAATAGATATTTGGCTATAAAAAATCAAAAAATAACTATGCAATATAATTTTTAAAAGGACACTTATTTAAAATGAATAAGGTGTCAACATTTGCTATTGGAGGTAACTAATCCTTAAAAGCAGCCATACACACATCTGAAGGGCCAAAAAAATGGGCTTAGGCCCAATAAAAAGAGCGGTAAAATTTGAAAACCAATAAAGATGGAAAAAGACACAGATTGCAGGAGAGAGATGGGCTTAGGCCCAATAGGAAGAGAGGTAAAATTTGAAAACCAATAGAGAGGGAAAAAGACACAGATTCCCCTCTTCTGCAAAATGCTTACTTGTTACTCATGCACTCTTAATTCACATGCACTCCAACACGTTGCACTTTCTTTCCCCTTTAAAACACCACCATCCCTTCTCTTACAAACACAAAAACCACCCTTTTTCACTTTCACTTTCACTTATTAACACTTAGAAAAAAAATTCACTACTCTCAAAAAATAGAAATATGGGTGACCGACACGCACACGGCCATATTCAAACTCACCAATACCCACACCAAATTCAAGTGCACCCACACCGTACAACTCATGAAGCTGGTGGTATGATCAAAAGTCTTCTACCTCAAAGAGGTCCTTCAGCTACACAAGTACTAGCAATTGTAACTCTTCTTCCTGTTGGTGGGACCCTTTTTTGCCTAGCTGGCATTACCCTTATCGGCACTTTAATTGGGCTTGCTGTTGCTACCCCTGTTTTTCTACTCTTTAGCCCAGTTCTTGTACCTGCTATTCTCACTGTTGCCCTTGCTGTTGCTGGTTTCTTGACTTCTGGTGCTTTTGGTGTTACTGGCCTCTCATCTCTCTCTTGGATTCTCAATTACTTTAGGCAAGGTATATAATGTGATCAATTTGCCGCTTTCATGATAATAGCAAAAAAATAATATTTTTTTGGTTATATATACATTTAAGTGCCGGACCAAAAGGGCCTCTCGTACACAACCTTACATTTGTCTCTCATACAAGCAAGAGGTTGTTTTGTCTCTCATACAAGCAAGAGGTTGTTTTTACTGCTTGAGCACGTGATTTCACGTGGCAGTAACTTTTTTAGTTACGCCAAGATTCTCCATATATATATATATGTATATATATATATACAAAAATTATATAAATTTTTTAAAAAATTTGCTGTGCGGGTTAAAAGTGGGAAAAAATCTATTTTTACCGTATACTCTTTAAATTCTATTCTACGTTAGTCCAATTGCCTAAATTTTTCCCCCCAGGATGAGTTTCTTTTGAGGCGAATAGGCTAAATTTAGCATCTAAACTAGTAAAATTTACGTAAATTGACTAGCATATGTCATTTGGCCGAGCGGTCAGTCGAAAAACAAAAACAAAATATAAATCTTATACATTTGTTTGCTATTATTTTTACAGCGTCATTTTAATTTTCTGTATCTTTGTTGCAAACATATATACTTAATAGAAACGGTTACGGTGAGACTCATACCCAAAGCGGAAATTGTTGCTTATATCATTGGATAGTGCTATATTGAAGTGTGCTAAACTGGAGAGCACAAATTTATTTACTAGTTATTTGTATTTGCAATTACAGGTAAGTCTGTACCGGAGAATTTGGATGCGGTGAAGAGACGCATGCAAGATGCTGCAGTGCAACTAGGTCAAAAGACTAAAGATGTGGGACAAACGATTCAGAACAAAGCACATGAAGGGAAAGAAGGCGCCAGGACTACTTAGCTTGATCTTACTAATTACGACTATATGTTTAAGTTGAAAATAAAATGTTGAATTTTGACATGTTCTCTTGAGCTTTCTACTATGGTACTCTCTGTTACGTATGCGTTAGTTTATATGATGTAATGGTGTTGGTTAATTTATTTCTGAGTCGTTTTTCATTTTGTATTTAGTCCAGGTTGGAAGTCTGTAACTTTAATTTCGTATTTTTGTAAACCAAAAAAAAATGAAAAGTAGTATTGTTTACCCTTAAATAAAAATAAAAATAAAGTAAATCAAATATAATGTGCGGGCGGCTTTGACCTTCGAGTTAGGTCTGCCTTCGAACCCGGCAATATACTGTTGTGACTAGGGCATGTAAGAGAAAGTAAAAAAGAAAAGTAAATGGAAAGAAGCCAGGTTTCTAAACTAAGAGAAATTGTTTGTGAAAGTCACCTTACTTTGTTTTGTAACTGAAAAATTATTATATTTTGCACATTGTAACTCAGAAGTCAGCACTTTTAGGGACGCATATTAAACATTATTTTCATATTTCTTTTCAGCCCAACCATTTAAGAAAAAAACATTTAAATCATGACTTAGATTGTTCCATGACCCGTTGACGTATAAGAAAAAAAAAGGAGGAAGAGGCTAGTAAAGATATGCTAGAAATTTTGACTGAGAAATATATATTAATATAAGAGTAAATTAAAAGATTATATCCCTGATCTTTTAGAACAAGAGGCTAGTAAAGATAAAGTTTTTAGAAGACCATTTCTAGTCGATTTAATACTTTGCTTCAACCAAGATAACTAACAGCAACGCAATATTTATTTTTATTTTTGTAACAAAAATAAGAGAAAGTGGGTCCAGTCAAAGAGTGGGTTTAGTCACGGTTTAAATTAGTGTTTTTCTTTATTGTTTAAATGACTGAGTTAAAAATATAAAAAATAATGTTTAATATATCCTAAACGTGTTGAGTGACTTCTGAGTTACAATGTACAAAGTATAATAATTTTCCGATTACAACACAAAGTGAAGTGACTTTCATAAACAATTTCCATTAGTTGACCTCACGAGAAATAAACTCTTCAAAGTTGTGCATTAAATTGAACTCTTTAGATTGTAAAATGCTCATAGAACAGTGTGCCATAATTCTTATGTACATTTTCGGTGAACTAATCAAAGGACATATCAACAAAAAAATGTTCACAATTTCAATAGACTAGTTAAAGAACTTATCCAACACCTCAACTTAAAAATGTGTAGTAAGCTTTATGAAAAGGAAGGAAAAAAAGATGCAATACGTACGTAAACAAATGCAAAACAACCTGTGCATTTTTCTTCTTGACACATGGGATCTGGTTCTGACCATTTAGAAGTAAATAAATTCAGTTTTACATTTAGGGGCCGGTGAATAAATTATGTTTTGATGAAAATCAGAGGAGTAAAGGATTACCGTAAAATTAGAATATTTTATGTTTTTCGAGACAAGTTGTAAAAGGATGAAAATCATTTACATGAATTTACTAAAAAATCACACTCATCCTCCAATTTGAACAATTATTATTTTTATTCTTTCATCCTACGCAATATCTTTTTTATCCTGGATATTTTCTACTTTACATATATATGCAATACCTTTTTTATATTATTTAGAATTTTTTTAATGCGAGTATATATTCATAAATTAAAGGTATTATATTTTATTATATAATTTAATCTAAGTTCACTAATATTATAAATAAAATAATATTATTATGAATATTACAAAACAAATTGCTAGTTTGTTAATATTATATATATTAAAATACATATAATGTATATCGGGATGTGTGTGAGAGATTTTAAGTTTTACTATTTTTATTATTCTCTATGTGTATATGACTTGATTACTACTTCTTATTTTTTTTAGGTTTCGAAAAAGTTTTTTTAATTTTTTTTATAGGTAAGTCGATAACATAAATTTAAAAAAAAAAATATATATATATATATATATATATATATATATATATATATATTGAAGAATAAAAATAAGAGATAAAAATTGTAGAGGTTTAAATCGGTATTTATCAAAGGCGATTTTACGGTGATTGTCACACCTTCTTTTTTTTACTACCCGGGATTAATGAAGGGTAGTAAAGGAGTTTTTCCAATTAAAGTGACATTATTTGGTTTTGTGATTTATTTTAGATTTCAGAGTCGCCACCCGGGTTTTTAACGATGCTCCGGGACACTATTTTGTTTTGAAAATCCCAAACCAAGGAAAATTTGACCCTGTTTTAATTTACCTGCGACCAAAAATCCGAGTAAGGAATTCTGTTAACCCGGGAGAAGGTGTTAAGCATTTCCTAGTTCCGTGGTTCTAGCACGGTCACTTAACTATTATTATTCGGCCTAAATTATCTTATTGTTTTACGTGTTTTAACCCATTGTGCATTTAGCCATGCATTAACGAAAAGAGATCTAAAGTTTATAAGTAGCATGTTCCCAAGAAGCCAAATTAATGTATTTGATTGCAACACATTTTCGACTGAACTATTTTACCAATTTTAGAGATAACCTAAATCCATGTCGTTCATTTCATAATTCATACACATTGTCTCCTATATATTGTCATAATTTTGGAATTTTAAAGAGCATTTTGCATAGCAGGTTTGTATTTTTGTATAAATTTGCGAAATTCTGTCTGAACTAAAAAAAACAATTGCTCTTACAAATTCGATAGGTAAGGAAAACTGTAGAAAATAGATTTTTTAACGAACTAAATCTTGCATCTGAATATCTCAACTTATAGAATCTCGTAATTAAGTTTGCAAACAAAACAACATTTGAGGTAAATACACATTTGAGCCTTTTCACGCTCAACCAGGGCATTGTCAATGGCTTTTGACTGTTCCCTTAAGGATACATTTTCTTACAAAACAATAACTGGAGATGGTGATCTTTAGCTAGTTGCTTGTCTTGAATTTCTTTGTGGCTACGCATCTGAGCTTTTTGCAACCTGCATGACACCCCAAATAATTGGGTGTGCTATGCATCCACCAGACCAAACAAGACCATGAGAAGAGGTCAAGTTTAAATCTGATAATGCTATGCTAAACTATGCTAAGAGGCAGAATCATTTGTGCATTCTCTTGGCATGAACCTGACCATAAGAGGATCATGTTCAACTCCAGAATGTCATTTTCCATATCCTGGACCTTCAGCCCATATTTATCCCTGGACTTTGATTATTTAGGCATTTTGAGAGAGTGAATGCAACCATTTGAAAGGTTCAGATTCCTTACTCTAAAGCCCTTGTTGATTACCTATTTTGTACCCTTAAAAGGTTATAAGCCACTATTTTAAGTACTTGATATGGGGTGAATTTGATCATTATAGAGGGTCAAATTCATCTATTGATCACGCTCAACTGTGTCTTCTAAAAAGACTAAGCAGGCGTTGCAAATATAATCTGAGTATTTAGCCCAGAGTCGAATCCCACAGGGAATTAACCTATCAACTGTTGTTGTTAGAGTACTAGATTCTCAATAATCAACTATCCCAAAAGTTATGAATATTACTTGGTGTTGTTTTTACTACTACAGCTGAACATAATTAATAAAACTAAGATTAACTAACAAGAAGTTGTAAACAATTGGATTAAAGGTCTAAGGTTATGGTTTTCCCACGTTGTTGATTTCCCTTATTGTATATTTCCTATAGTTTCGACTTAGTTATCTCTATCAATCATGAACCTTGCAGTTATCATAAATCTTTCCCAAGTAATTATGATAATTTACTAACTGCACTTTCCCAAGTTACGCTAGCTAGATTTTATTACAGTTCACTTTCGATTGCACCCGAGGTATCGTTATTCCTAATCCAACCTCTAAATCCTCGGTTATGGATCATTCATATACTTTGGGGAGTGGTGTTGTTCAACAACTACCTAAATATGCACTCTCTCCCGAGCAGATACACACTAAATAGGAACAACTAATTGATGGTCTTTCAATCAACTACAACAAGAACGTAGTTGAACAAATAGAGATTAACAACCAAATCAAAACTATATTAATATAACAACGAGTTTATTCCTAACGGGTTCCACCAAAACCTTAGGTTAAAAGATTTAGCTACTCATAACAATGATAAAAACTATAAAAGAATTTATAGTCAATGGTAAAAGAACAAAATAGAAAGATATGGATTGATGCCCAAATTGCATCCTTGTCTCTTGCCCTTGCTTTTCTTGTTCTAAACTCTAAAACCTGATTCTTGCTTATCTTGGACGAATTGAGCCTTTTATAGTTTGTGTAGATTGGCCTTGGACTTCCAAAAGTAACCCTCAAATAACGTTCCACGCGTCTGGACTAGCGCAGGCGCGCTAATGCCCGCGCTAGTGGGGTTTTATTCTGTCTCAATGAACCTTTAGCCTTTTAATTCGCCCACAAGATACCCCATGGCCTATTCTACCCCAATTTTTGCCTGGATCACCATCATAAGTCTTCATTAAGGTATTGTACTCCTGTGAAACACAAAAATCACCATTAGAGCCAATTTTATCATTATTTAACACACTTAAGACAGTAAAACATCATTAAGTTAGAGTATAAACATATGCCAAACGATACAAATTTAGCCTATTATCATCTACCCTAATGTTGTTTCATAGGGATATCTAGATATTTAGGGCCTGAACCAGACCAACATTTAAGCATCTTTATAGGATGAACTTAACCATTAGAGGTTAGGTTCATTACCCTTTGATGCTATTTTCCAATGATTCTTCCTATCAGATCACACAATCATGCAAGAGACAGTTTCAAGATGAAGCAGACTTATGTAAGGTTCAGAGATTAGAAACTAAGCAAACATAATGTAGTACTCAAACTCTACACACATGCATCATATTTTGGTCACATAAGTTTATACATGAATAGGTCTAAGCGAACAAACTACATATTCATGGAGGGAAAACAACATGTTTCAGATCTTGAGATTTCATAAGAAAAGGTTCAGTTTTACATACCTTTAGGAACAATAATTCAAAGAAATCCTGGCCAAATAAAGTTCAGGCCCAAGAAAAGTTAAAGAGGAGAAGGAAAGATCAGGCAGCAACAAAAAGTCCAAAACAGCAGCCTCAGAATCAATCAGCTACCAGAATAACTCGGATGAATTTTAGAGAAACCAAAAACAAACATCCAAATAAAACCAAAATTGAGGAGGAGCCACCAGAAAACTTTGAAGAGATTTTGCAAGAAATTAGATCTTTTCACTGATTTTTTGGGAAAATTTTCATGTTCTTTGAAGGAAGGAGAAACTATCATGATTTTTTTGTGTATTTTTCAAATACTTTCAGCAACTAAAAATATGAAAAGAGCAGATGAGGGAGAGCAGGTTCTTGTGTGTGAAGAAAGGGTAATCTTTTTAATGTCTCCAAAATAAAAGTCCCCTTAATAGTAAAAAGTGGAGTGTATTTATAAGGGATTTAGGGATAGGATATGCTTGGCATATTCCATATCCAAATATGCTGAAAATAGTACAAAGGCAATTGTCCCCTTATCCTTTGGGACAACTGCCCTTATTCCAGAAATTTTCAGCCCCTATAATGACTCTAATACCCCCCTAAAAGTCTGGTTTTCTAATCCTGAAAGGTTCTTGGGTTGTTACACCCAAGATTCCCTAGCTAGAAATCCTAAAATTCTCCTTAAAGTCCCTAGAATTACCATGTAGGTAACTTAAGGTTAAGGGTTATTGGGCTTATCTATTTAACCCTAGTTAGTTGACCTTTAGTGAGTAATTAATTCTATAAAGTTGAATTTTAACCTATGTTAATTACTTTTAGGATCTTAAGTTAATCAAAGACAGTCAGTTGGTTTAATCATTAGGTAATGAGTAACTTTATTCTAAATTAATTAATTAGTGGCTAAACCTTTGTTGTCTTATCAAGATCTAATTAATAAACTAATTACTTTAGATTGATTAGATTAAACTCCTTAGACTTAGTTGCTAACATGAGCTTAAATATCTAAGTGTGATTAACCTCTAATCAATGAGTTGGTTTCCAACCCTACTCACTAGTTACCTAGGTTTAGGGTAATTTCATCATTAGATATTAATTCTAGTTTTAATAATTTGTTAATTAGTTTAAGTCAATCAATTTAGTCCTTTAAACTTAGGTTAACTGATTTTAGGTTTAACTCAATCTAAATGTGACTAGTTCTTTCATTAACTTAGCCAAACCAGTCTCCTAATTAATTAATATACTTAATAAATTGACCTAAATATAGATCAACACTCAGATTTGAATAAAACAATGTTTCAGAAGATCAATCATAGAATTCTAACAAACTCGCATTTCATGATTAATTACGACTAGGTGACTACTATGCTGAAATGATTAAAAAGTTTTTAAGCATAAATTTACTCAAGCATTCTTGAAAGTCTAAGTGATTAATAAGTTGGATTCGAAATATAATTATTCAACAAACCTTGAAACCAATTAACATGCATGAATCAACAAACAAATAATAGGAAAGAAACAGGAAGAAATCAGTATCATCTAGAGGGAAAAACAGTAACCTCAATAAATGTAACAAAACATTACAGAATTTAGGCATGAACATCGTTTTGATTGCTAATGAATACAGAATATGTGTGATGTGAGGGAAAAATAATAAATTCTGACTAATCATGCTTAATAATGAAACATCACGATATAATGACTTATTCGAATCCAACAAAACAGTCTAGAATAAACTAAAAGCAATCTTGATCAAACAGTGATAATCATGCTCATTTTAATTACTTAAAAAGGAATATATGACGGAAGAGTGGGCAAATACCCGTTTCTTTTTCTAGAAAAAGCTTTGGCCGGAAAACTTAGGGGTCGTCGGACCTTGGCCGGACTCCGGCAGGGTTTGAAAACGAGTCAAACCCTCATGAATCAATTGCTCTAGTCAAGAGCAATTGATTCATGAAGGTCCGAGCCGTTGGTTATCTCTACATCGGCTAGAGTGGGACTTCTAGAGTTTTAGATTTTTAGATCCGAAATTTGAGGGATTTGGGCGGGTTTCTGATGAAATCAATGGAAGGGGGTGATTGAGGATGAAGAGGGGATCATCTAGGTGAAATTTGGGCTTGATTGGGTGAACTCCGCCGCTGGAGGCGATTTCCGGCCGGCGGAGCATGGCGGAGGAAGGTTGGAACTACGGTGGTCAGGTGGTGGTTCAGGGCCGGTCTCTAGAGAGAAGAGGGAGAGACGGTTGGGGAGGGGGGGGGGGGTTAGACTTAGGCTATGAGGGGGTAAGGGGGGTTAGGAACAATTTTTTA
>ML252545.1:17559-45161 GCA_005239495.1 Nicotiana undulata | reverse complement strand
CCCCCCCCACACACACACACAAAAATAAAAATAAAAATAAAAATATCAAACACGCAAAAAGAAAAAGACAGAAGAAGGAAAAGGAATAAAGCTAATTTCGCGCTTGAATTGCAAGAGGTAGAACTATATTCCATCAGTTTATTCCAATAACATTCTATGAGTTTACTTCATCAAAAAAAAAAAAAACGTTCTATGAATAGCAATGATAGAGTGTTTAATGGATCAATCAAACTTTGCAAGATTCTTGTCCTTATTTTTAAGTGTTGCATAGACTCAGTGATGTCAAGGGGCAAGTGAAGCATTTATTTACATATTATTTTTCGCTATCGCTGCTCCTATTGGAAGTATGTTAAGTACTTTCCCTCTAACGAGTGGTTTTTTCAGGACCTATCTCCATTATCTGGTTCTTTTTATCCAAATTATGTGCCCGGTCATGACACTTCCATTAAAGACAAGCATTATGTATCAAAAACTTGGAGCTCCTTGGTAACCGACCACATGCATCACATTATTGCAAGAAGAAAGTCCTTATCCATCTCACAGTCTCAGGAGATCTTTCCGACCAGTTAATTTGTCATAACCTCTTCCTGTTGAATTTAGGTTGCACTGCAAATTTTGGTTAAAAATCTACAATATCTGTTGTATCCTCAGATATGCCCATGATACTCAGTGCGGTTGCCTGTGTCCTCCTCACGCATCAAACATATGGAAGCTCTTCTGTTGATATCTTGTCTAATAGCAGCAATGTGGATCCTAAACTTGGTGTCCCTTTGTTGCTGGTCATCCAGTTCTACAACCATATATTTTCCACGAACACAGGTGCTGATTGTCATGGAGTTCTGGTACGTCAAGATTTATTAGCCATATTTATTATCTTCTGTATTTTCTGGTGGATGACTTCTCATTACTTGGAAAAATCAAAAGGAACCATTGGAGATCTTTTGCTTGGTTTTACTTTGGAGGACTGATGTTCACTTTTCTGGTTCAAAAATTGTGCAGCTAAAACTTCTGGAAATGCTACCGTTACTTGCGTCTCATCCTGCAATCATACCTCTCATTATTCAGACACTGTTGCCTATGCTTCAGAATGATAAGAAACCGTATGCTGACTATTACTCTCTTTTAATATCTGTTGTTTTTTAGCAGGTGGATATATCCTATTGCCTATGGAGTATGGATATGTTGCATTATTTGATCATTTCCTTTCAGCATATAAGTTGTCTTTCTCATGAAAAATGCTATATGTAAATTGCTTATCATTATGTCAAACAGTTCATGTGGAAGATTGGCAACTAGCTATTTGCGTGAGAAATATATGAACTTTGATGGTCTTAGAGTTATGGTCAATTATCACTATGTTGTGCATTGCTTGCTTTTAAGGGTATAAAATGATTGGTTGTGAAACTCATCAGTTATCTAGCTAATAGTTTTCTTTCCGTGTACGTGACTACTGATAAGTAGGGTAACAGCTAGCTGCACCATCTTGACTTCTGCTACTCTTTACTTTTTTACTGGTAGTTTATTCTTGAGTAAGTTGATTACATCACAACGTGATAGAGATAGGTTATGTCTCACATGCATACATGCCGTGCTTCTCCTGATCAAAGTTTATTTGCTATTTATAGCCTTTTATTACTAGAGCTGGTGAGAATGATAGGATATTAGCATACGTGTTAATGATATAAGGTTTCTGATAGTATACATACTACTGAATAGTGAATATAGGGGGATACGCTGTTCATAAGTTTATCTGATAATACTCTTGATGTATGTCTTTTGTCATATAGCGTCCTATTTGCCACTGCAATTCGTCTACTTTGCAAAACCTGGGAGCTCAATGACCGTGTCTTTGGGACCTTGCAGGCAAGATTACCAATCTTATAATCATTTCATAACTATCATTATTTGTGCTTCTTTCACTGCTTGCTAGTAATGAGCTTGTTATATGCACTAAACATGAGGAATTAAACTTAAGGGGATTTCTGAATTTTTACTTTCTCTCATCATATACTTGGCCTGTGAGACAAATGTCTTTGCCGCGAACAACTACACAATAGCTTTAGACTGTTGATGAATAGATTACATTCTAGGAGAGGATGAATTGCCCTTTAAGACTGTGTTTTATCCTGGTGCCTATGGTGCCACATTATGTGCTTAAAGTCTTAAATGTCCAGAATGTAACAAAAAGATTTATTTAAAAGGGCAGCCCGGTGCGCAAGGAATCCCGCTTTAATGCAGCACCCATGGAAGGGCCGCACCCCAAGGGGTGTGATGTAGACAGCTTACCCTAATGCAAGCATTATGGAGACAACTTTACCATTGCTTCAAGATTCCCCTTCTAAAAAGATTTGTTTAAGTTACTCAAAAATATACTGGCTACATAGTATTTGCACTCCCCCCCCCCCCCCCCCCCCCCAAAAAAAATAGCTATATAACTATCATCTTCTTGCTTTTTTTTCAATGATTTGTGGCATACTTGGTTACCTGATAAAGAAGCTTTTTTCCTGAGGCCCCGATTTTCAATATATATTGCATTCTCTACCCTAGTCAGCTTGCACGTTAATCTCTCTTTTTTAATAAGTAAAACATATCATACAGAAAGGCTCCTAGCGCTGGACCCGAATGCAGGAAGTGATTAGAAAATCCCTAAGGATATAAGCCAGCTAACAGATGAACTTTTTTCCTCATTGCATTACAAATCCTCTACTAGACCGAGAGTTTCTATTAGTTTGGTCATAGTTTTCTCTTATCAAATTTTAGACAAAGTGACTTGGATGTATAGTCCAATCTTATAAAAAGGAATAGTTTTAGCAGCTACTGTGATACGCCACAAGAAAATTATTGACTAGAATGAATATATCAGTCAAAGTTTTCGTTGATGATTGAAGAATAAATACATGTTACTTTGTGTTATCTGAATAAAAATTGATGAACCATGAACTTGTAAAAAAATGATTCAAACTGAAGATAGGTAGATAAATTTGATGGGTAGTTCTGAAGTTGTTATTGTAATTTTTGAAGTTTCCATGTCAGTAGGTTAGATTACACTTATTATGTAGCGCAGATAGTCATTGTTTTTCTTCTTCTGGTGAAAACTAGGGAGTACTACTTGCAGATAGATTTACTCGGTTTGCGTCTCAGAGAGATATCTGCATCAGTATGGCTGTTTCCATTTGTGATATCTGCAGAAGAAATCCTGATCGTGGAGTGGACCTTATTTTATCTATTGCGGTATGCTCTTCTAGTTAGATTGTTTAGTACATTGTAATTCCAAGCTCCTTAATAATATTGTTTCAATTAACAGGCTTGTATTGAGCAACAAGATCCTTTAATTCAGTCTCTGGGTCTCCAAAGCCTTGGCCACCTCTGTGAAGCGGACACCATTGGTAAACCTACAAATGCGTGCTATATCTTCAAATGTCAATTTCGTAAGAGATGTTGGTCATTTGACATAACCCCTCCAGATCCATCCTAGATGCATCTGCAACTAAAAAAAAGATTGCCTACTTTTTGAACTGGAAATTATACTTCCCCATGAAAAAGAAAATAGATACGCTGGTTAACACAACGTCTCTACGATTGTTATAATGCATCTAGTTTATGTGCTGGAAAAGATAGGTACTTTTTAGCATTTTTTGTTGTGTTGGAATGATAGATCTCATCAAAGATGTAGTGTTGACAGATCTAGGAAAGAGACTGAATGCAGTTTTCCCTTAATATTTCCTTATTAGAATTTGGAGGATAACATGTGTTCTTCTGCTTCGTTATTTGTCATTCCATTGCTTTCTTTTGAGAAAGTAAAAACCTTAGATGTGGTCAAGAGGTATTGATTGATACAATGTCCTTGCAACCTATAAACTCTAGCGTGCTTTTTGACCCTCTTTCTTTTCACATACAATATCCTTTTCAAATTTCTCTTCTAGTTTTTGCGTGGACACCAATTATGTCATGACTTGTTTCAGATTTTTATTCGGCCTGGGATGTGATTGCAAAGCATGTGCTAAACTACTCAGCAAACGCCATGGTTGCTCACAGGCAAGTAAAGGAAGGTTATCACACATTTAGTAAACCATAGAAAAGTGACTATCCAGAATCCGTTTCCACTGATCAAATCTCAGAATGATAACTCTGATAATAAGTTTTGCTATTTCTCCTGGAAATGAACAAGTTACTCAAATATTTGCTGTATAGTAGTTGTAAGTTTTCTCTGTGATTACTTGTACGATCACTCACAAATTTGAGTTTTCTTGTGTATAACTTATCTAGAGTCTAAAGGTTTCAAGTTGAGTAGGACGAAAACAGAATACTTGGAGTGCAAGTTCAGTGTTAGGACGTATGAAGCTGATGTGGAAGAAGCTTGATACGCAAGTCATCCCTAAGAGAGTTTTAAATACCTTGGGTCTTTAATACAAGGTAATTGGGAGATTGACGAGGATGTTACTCATCGTATTGGAGCGAGGTGGATGAAATGGAGACTCGCATATGGTGTTTTGTGTGATAGGAATGTACCACCAAGTCTTAACGGCAAGTTCTACAGGGTGGTAGTTAGACCGACTCTGTTGTATGGAGTCGAGTGTTGGTCAGTCAAGGAATCTCATGTCCAAAAGATGAAAGTAACATAAATGAGGATGTTGAGATAGATGTGGGTATACCAGGAGAGATAAGATTAGGAATTAAGTTAGTAGGGACAAGGTGGGCGTGGCTTATGTGGAAGACAAGTTACGGGAATCAAGGTTGAGATGGTTCAGACATGTGAGAGGTTGACCATTGAGGGTCAGAGGAGGGGTTGATGGAGGCCTAAGAAGTACTGGGGAGAGGTGATTAGGCAGGACATGGCACTACGTCAGCTTACCGAGGACATGACCCTCGATAGGAAGATGTGGAAGTCGAGTATTAGGGTTGTGGGTTGAGAGG
Source organism: Nicotiana undulata (assembly GCA_005239495.1). Classification (NCBI taxonomy): domain Eukaryota; kingdom Viridiplantae; phylum Streptophyta; class Magnoliopsida; order Solanales; family Solanaceae; genus Nicotiana; species Nicotiana undulata. The sequence goes on along the minus strand of ML252545.1, from coordinate 40,247 downwards.
TAGTCGAGAGTTTTTCCTAGTCTCACTAGCAATATTAGTACTAGTCTTAGTTACTATTCCTAGTTCCTTGTTGGTACATGGTGTGTCATTCTTATCGGTAGTGTTGGCACTATTCTTGTATTTTCCTATTCCTAGATCTTTGCTATTACATGGTCATTTGCTTTCGTTGTCATATTACATTGGTGTTGCTATTGTTTGTTTATTAATCCCTTTTCTGTTCTTGAGCCCAGGGTCTACTGGAAATAACCTCTCTACCCTCATAAGGTAGGGGTAAAGTCTGCGTACGGACTACCCTCTCCATACCCCACTTGGGATTTCACTGGGTTTGTTATTGTTGTTGTTGTGTATAATTTGAAGGTGCATGTTTGAAAGTTCTGTTCATTTCTTTCTAGCTTCTTCCATTTTTCATCATTTACTCTATTAATGAGCATTGCATGTACTTGTATACTCTCCACATTTATTGCCAAAATGAACAATCATTTGAAACTTTTTCGTTCTATCTCAATTGTCAGCCTCTGTCTTCTTTTGACATGGGGTGCATTGGATGCCCAAGCATACCCTGAAGCATCAGTAAATGTGTTGAAGATACTGTGGGATATTGGAACCTCCCAAGACTTCAGACAGGCTTCCTTATGGTCCAAAGCTCGGGCATCTGCCTTTGTGGCATTAGCCAGTTATGAGGTAGATCGTAATTGCCCTTGCTACGTACTCCAATATTCTAATAGACAAATCTCAAATGTGCATGGGCCCCTTGCTTTCATTGTGCTCTTGCCTGATAAAGAATCTTAGCATCTAACGGAGAATTTAGTGAAATAGGTGAAGTAACCCAAAACATATATGAACCATTTTGGATGTCCTTGTATACTCAAATGTGCGGCGTTGCATGTATCCAACAGTCTCCCGTATTTGTAACATTCTTTTGAGGTTCAAACTGGATTTGGATGCAGACTCGAGTATGAGAACAGTTTACCAAAGGTTAGCTTTGATATCATGTCACAGAATTTAAGCATCCAAATCTTGAAGGGCAGTTTGGTTACTTGTTTACTGGAAAAATCCTACTCAAATTCCACATTAATTTTCGGCTGTTTTGTTGCCATTTTTGGTTTTCATACTAATACCTGTGTTAATTATGGAAAAATACCCGTATTATTTTATACCCAAACCAATGTGGAATAGTATAACAGAATATTAGCAATAAGAGCAGCAGTGCACGCAAATGAAAAAAAAAAGTCCTTTATATTAGAACTTGTTTAGTTAATATCTTATTTGTTATCTCTCAGTTGTTTCCAATAATATTTGTAGTATTGATTGATTTTATAAAAAGCTGCTTAAGAATAAACTTTTCGTGCCCAGAAGAGTTATTCAATATGTATTTATTCATTTACTGTAGAATATCCTCTTTTTATATTTCATTATTAAATGTTCTTATTTGAGATAATAGACAGAATTATATTTTAACTTTTAATTAAAGTTTGATAATTATATTTTATTACATATGATAATGAAGGGGAGCCTTTGCAGAAATGCAGGGTACAATAGACCCTTGTGGTCCGGCCTTCCCCGGACCCCGCACATAGCCGGAGGCGGGAGCTTAGTACCGGGCTGCCCTTTTTTTACATATGATGTATTAAGTAAATATTAAATTGGAGAAAGTAATGCAAATAGGTCAATATATTAGCGAAAAAAAATCTTTATCAACTTTATAACCAAAACTTGTTTTAAATTATACTCTTTACAGCTAGATTTAATACGATTAACCAGACATCTAATAACAAATGGAGATAGTCCAGTTATTATCACCAAGTGATCCCTAAGGCTATAAATGAGGAGCTAAGATCCTTAAAAACCACTTTGGATACTTCGTAATCAATATGGCAATCATGTTACTTTCCCAATGACTTACAGCAACTTGTGTCTCATGTGCTCAGTTCATGTGAGTTTTGTACTTGATAACTTCCTTTTCGCATAACTGTTATCCCAAAATCTGCATATCCTTAGGTAGAGCATCTCGAAAGAAGTATTCCAGATTTCAAGGACAAAAATTTGGAGTTTCTTGTGTCCGAGACTGACCCTGAAGTGCTTACTGCTTTGGAAGGATTTGAAGTCAAAATCTTAACTTTTGAGCACATGTGAGACACAACATAGTTGTTTTCTTCTTGTTAGATTAAAAATTTATCAAAGATGCCAAACTACTGCTTTTATTTTTGCAGCACCCGTCGAAGATCAGTAAAGCAGAAAAGGGTGTCTGCAAACAAAATTGAGAAGCTGTTAGATGTCTTCCCGCGTCTCATCTTTGCTTCAGGTACTGGCATACTGTTCCTCTATATGCCCAGTTATTTGCTCTGATGCTTGTCATCTTGCTTGCCATGAATCAAATATGCTTTTCTTGTTGGTGAGGTATTTTCCCCCTCACAGCACCTAGGTAGCATATTTTTATAACTAACTCTTTGTTTACAATATCCTTAATCGCATAGAAATGATCATTCGGCTCCTTGACTAAATGCAAATAAGTCTAACATGTAGCATCTGAAAGGGTCTATAGATATCTTGATAATAAAGTGAGCTTTATCCTGAAGATTTGGTGTGTTATAAATTGTGTCAAAGTAGACTGCAGATCATATTTTATTCACTCTTTGCATCCTTATTCAAATACCTTTTTTATCTACGGCAATCAAGGAAAAGAAAGAAGAGAAAAAGAATTACCTGGTGCGGCTCTTTTTTGCCTTCCCTTCACAAAGAAAGATTCAAGGAAGGCAGGAGCAGCAGAGGTAAGATAACTGAAACATGGGATTACTATTTTGTTTCTTTGTGTTCTGCAAGTGCGAGGAATCTTCACGTGCATTATCTGATGCTCAGGACTTGCAAGATGTACAAGCTAAATATGAGGCCTCACTGGTTGATATAGCAACATCTCTTCAACTATCAAGAAATATATTGATAGCAATTCTTTCTTTGCAATCATGGAAGCCCTTCATGCGGAGGTGGATGAGATCCCATATCTTGTTACTCGATGCTAAGTTGCAGACTGCTGTTCTGGACAAAGCTCCTAAAGCAGCTATGGAAATTCTGAAGGTATTTTTGTACTCTCTACTTGTTTATTGATAATTTGTTGATTTGGGCTCATTTGTCAGCATCATAGAACTTCATGTCTGCATTTTATAATGCAGAGTATGATAGCAATTGCAGAGAGAATGCTCCCTCGATCTGCTGAGAATATCGCATTAGCTGTTGGAGCCCTTTGTTTGGTAATTGATTTCTCTCATTGCTTGTTACAACAATTCTACTCGAGGGTCTGATTTTGTTTTCAACTCATCGATTATAGAGAGTGTCTTTTGCTAAATAATTTCTTGAAAAGCAATGAAATAATTAAGTGGATTAATTTTCTTCATTAGATGGAAACAACTTTTTAGCCAAAGTCAAAGAGAAAGGAATATAAAAAGAGTTTTTACTGCAACAATTTTGATTTGACTTTCTGTATATGAATAGCTGAACGTGAATTAAGGGTATGTAAGTACAAAAGCGATGATAACCTTTCGCCCAGAATACCATTCTAAGTGGGAGCATATACTGCTTACTTGTTACTATGCATTTCCTCTTGAATCCTTTAAGGCCTTGGTAATAGATCAGCCTCTTGGTCGATTGATCTAATCTGTGGTGTTAGATTTGATGTATGCTCTAAGAATGACGATTGAAGGCACCTCAGTAAGTATTTCTCATCATGATTTATGAAGTACTTCAATTAAATGCATTGTGAAGAGCAGCTTATCGTCTCACACTTGATGGAGTGATAGCTGGGTATAGCTCATGAAGGAGCCAAAAATTCAGCTTATCATACAAAAACTTGAATGTTTGGGAGATTGAAGTTTTGTGATGGAGGATGGGTTAAAAGAGGTACAGACGAGGAAGACCGAGAGGAAGGGGGGAGACAATGGTCACTATTAGCCTGAGAGGAGATTTGTATTTACAGGGATTATCATGTAAAGGCAAGATACTAGCATCGCCTGAAATTGATTCTCATTGCGACTAAAACGTGATATGAGATCCCATCTATAAGTGCATTTTATCCTGGCACAAGTATTCAGCTTGTGTATGCTAGGTAAGCAGCTTAACTTAGCATATACTGCCAAATATATGATAGAATGGAAAAACTAAAGATTGTGAGTAATACTTCTGTGAGAAAGCATGGGAGAAAATAATATATTGATTAAAATTGACAATGATACAATGAGCCCTATATATATATAATACATGTCCCACTCCCAATACATATGGAATTAAGGTTATTACTACTATTTACTATCAAACTAACACTCCCACTCAAGGTGGTGCATATAAATCATATGTACCGAGCTTGTTACATATATAACTAATACGAGGACCAGTGAGGGATTTTGTGAAAATATCAGCAAGTTGATCATTCGACTTCACAAATCTTGTAGCAATATCTCCCGAGAGTATCTTTTCTCTAACAAAGTGACAGTCAATCTCAAAGTGTTTAGTTCTCTCATGGAACACTGAATTTGATGCAATATGAAGAGCAACTTGATTATCACACACAAGTCCCATCTGACTAATCTCACCAAATTTCAACTCCTTGAGCAACTGTTTGATCCAAATTAGCTCACATGTCGCCATAGCCATTGATCGATATTCTGCTTCTGCACTAGATCGAGCAACCACATTCTGTTTCTTGCTCTTCCAAGACACCAAATTTCCTCCAACTAAGACACAATATCCAGACATAGAACGTCTATCAGAAGGTGATCCTGCCCAATCAGCATCTGAGTATCCAACAATCTGCTCATGGCCTCGATCCTCAAACAATAAGCCTTTGCCTGGAGCTGATTTTATTTACCGAAGAATGCGGATAACTGCATCCCAATGGCAATCACAGGGAAAATCCATAAATTGACTCACGACACTCACAGGAAAGGAAATGTCAGGTCTAGTCACTGTGAGGTAATTTAATTTACCAACCAACCGCCTATATCTTGCAGGATCGCTAAGAGGCTCTCTCTGTCCTGGCAGAAGTTTAGAATTTGGATCCTGAGTGTCAACAGGTCTACAACCTGTCATTCCTGTCTCCTCAAGAATATCTAAGGCATACTTCCGTTGTGAGATCACAATACCTGAGCTAGACTGAGCGACCTCAATACCCAGAAAATACTTTAATCTGCCCAGATCCTTAGTCTGAAAGTGCTGAAAGAGTTGTTGCTTCAACTTACTAATACCATCCTGATCATTGCCGATAATAACAATATCGTCAACATAAACGACCAGATAAATACAGAGATTTGAAGCAGAATGTCGATAAAATACAGAGTGATCAGCTTCACTATGAGTCATGCCAAACTCCTGAATAACTATGCTGAACTTACCAAACCAGGCTCGAGGAGATTGCTTTAGACCATAAAGGGACCGGCGCAACCAACATACAAGGCCACTAGATTCCCCCTGAGCAACAAAACCAGGTGGTTGCTCCATATAAACCTCATCCTCAAGGTCATTGTGAAGAAAAACATTCTTAATGTCCAACTGAGAGAGAGGCCAATGGCGAACAACAACCATGGATAGAAAAAGGTGGACTGATCCTATTTTAGCCACAGGAGAGAAAATATCACTGTAATCAAGTCCAAATATCTGAGTATACCCTTTGGCAACAAGACGAGCCTTAAGTCGATCAACCTGGCCATCTGGACCAACTTTGACTGCATACACCCAACGACAACCAACAATCGACTTACCCGAAGGAATAGGAACAAGCTCCCAAGTACCACTGGTATGTAAAGCAGACATCTCGTCAATCATAGCCTGTCGCCATCCAGGATGAGATAGTGCTTCACCTGTAGACTTAGGGATGGAAATAGAGGACAAAGATGACACAAATGCACAATGGGATGATGACAGACGATGGTAACTTAAACCGACATAATGAGGATTAGGATTAAGTGTGGACCGTATACCTTTTCGTAGTGCAATCGGTTGATCAAGAGGAGACAAGTCCCCAGTATTAGCAGGTTCAGGTGTAGGACGTGAATCAGGGTCTGATGCTGGGTGCGGACGACGATGGTAAGTCAGGAGTGGTGGAGCAGTAGAAGGTTGAACTGAATTAGGTGGTGGCACTGAAGCTATAGTTTGTGGAACTGGACTAGGTGGTGGCACTGGAGCTATAGGTGGTGGAGCTGCAACTGGAACTGTAGGTGGTGGAGCTATGGAGGAAGATGAATGGGAGATAGTGACTGAATCTCCAAAGGAAGGAACTGGTAGCACCTCAGAAATATCTAAGTGATTAATTGGAGCTGTGAAGTATGATTGGGTTTCAAAGAAGGTAACATAAACAGACATAAGAAATCGTTGAAGGTCAGGAGAGTAACATCGATATCCCTTTTGCGTTCTCGAGTAACCCAGAAATATGCACTTAAGAGCACGAGGAGCTAACTTATCTTTTCCTGGAGTAAGGTCATGAACAAAACACGTGCTCCCAAAGACACGGGGTGGAAGAGACAACAAAGGTAAGTGGGGAAACAAGACAGAGAATGGAACTTGATTCTGGATAGCTGAAGATGGCATACGATTAATAAGATAACAAGATGTAAGAACTGCATCCCCAGCGGAACATGAGATTGTATGAGTAGGGTATGAGAAGTTTCAATAAGATGTCTATTCTTTCTTTCAGCTACCCCATTTTGTTGGGATGTGTACGGACAAGATGTTTGATGAATAATCCCATGGGAGTTCATAAACTGTTGAAATGGGGAAGACAAATACTCTAGGGCATTATCACTACGAAATGTGCTGATAGAAACCCCAAATTGATTTTGAATTTCAGCGTGGAAGATCTGGAAAATAGAGAACAACTCGGATCGATTTTTCATCAAAAATATCCAAGTGCACCTGGAATAATCATCAATGAAACTGACAAAGTAGCGGAATCCCAAGCTAGAACTGACCCGACTAGGACCCCAAACATCTGAATGGACTAAAGAAAAAGGCGACTCTGCTTGATTATCAAGACGCCGCGGGAAATGAGAGCGGGTATGCTTACCGAGCTGACATGACTCACACTCTAGAGGGGACAAGTGAGATGAGCCAGGTACCATTTTCTGAAGTTTTGACAAACTGGGATGTCCCAACCGTTTATGTAATAAATCTGGTGAATCAGTAACGGGACAAGTTATTGAAGGAAGACAAGATGCGAGTCAATGTGATTTTGCAAGGATAAGGTAATAGAGTCCATCTGATTCACGTCCAGTACCAATAATCCGCCCTGTATTGCGTTCCTGTATAAAAACAAGGTCATCAAGAAATAAAACAGCAGATTTAAGTGATTTAGCTAAGCGACTAACGGCTATGAGATTAAAAGGACTACCCGGAACATAAAGAACTGAGTCTAAAGGTGAGGAAGGAAGTGGACTTGCTTGACCTATTGCAGTTGCCATGGCTTAAGACCCATTGGCCATTGTGACTGTTCGAAGAGATTGTGAATATGAAATACTAGTGAAAAGAGATTAGTTACCAGAAATATGATCCGATGCACCTGAATCAATGACCCAAGACTCAGAAATTGAAGATTGGGAGACACAAGTCATGCTACTATCTGTTGGAACAACGAAGGCTAATCCTGAAGATGTCTGTTTACGTGCTTTGTACTGAAGGAACTCAATATAATCCGGTAAAGAGACCATATGGATTGTGTTCAATGCATTGGATCCAACGAATTGTGAGTCTAAGCCTTCTAATAAGAATGACATTATAATGTTCACGCCGGGAAATTCGGAAAACTGTCTGGAAATCACTGTTTCACTGTATTGTTCACCGGAAATAATGTAGCTCGCCGGAAAATAAAAGAAAAAGTCGTCGAAACCTGATGCAACCTTGATGGGTAGGCTCGGAAAAGCCTCGCGACCAGGCTTCCTGAAGAAGGGTGGCCAAAAATGTGCCGGAAACAGGCTCACGCGCCGCCAACAACAGAGCTCCGGCAGGCGCGTGGGGGCGCGTGGGATGGCTTTTCCCAGAGATTTTTTTCTGGGTTTTGGCCGCCTCTGTCTTGAGGACCTTGTGGTGGTGTTGGATTTTGCACGACACCAAGAAAAAATGGTTCTGTTGCGGTCAGCCTCCTAAGTCGTCGGAAAATTGCACGGCGATGAGGTTTTTCTTCCCGGAAGTCGCTGGAATGATGCACATCTATAAATTTCTCACTATAGCTCTGATACCATGTGAAAAATCACGGGAGAAAATAATATATTGATTAAAATTGACAATGATACAATGAGCCCTATATATATATATATAATACATGTCCTACTCCTATTACATATGGGATTAGGGTTATTACTACTATTTACTATCAAACTAACAACTGTCAAGCAAGCTATAATCCTGTCAAGGAAAAAAAAAAGACTCAATTGTGAAATAGCTTGCTGTTAAAACCAGCATCACTAATCCTGAATATAAATCAATTTGATATAATTCCAGATAAGACCTTTTGTCAGCAGTTGTGCTGTACAGTAGTAGGAAGTCTGACTTAGATTCCTTTTGTCTAAAATCAGTTCAGGGACTAATATTTTGTTATTTCTTAGGCTGCTTGGTATTTGGAAAAGTATGCTTTAAAGATCCTCTGTATCTTTGACAATATTTCTTTCCTCCAGGTGCTTCCCGCTTCTGCGCATGCTGTTAAAGCAACCGCCTCAAAGTTTTTGCTGGATTGGTTGTCCCAGCATGAACATGAGTATCGCCAGTGGTCAGCAGCAATCTCTCTTGGTGTGATATCAAGTTGCCTACACCTCACTGATCACAAGCAGAAATTTGAGAATATCAATGCACTGCTTGAGGTATGAAGTTGATTTGTCATTCACATTTGTTATTTTTCATACTCAGTGATCACAAACGGTTGGATTTGCCTTGTTGATCTCTTTATGGTAATCATTTTTTAGTTTATTGCCTATGACCTCTCAAACTAGTTTGCATTTGTTTGGACTCAAAATATTAGACATGCGTGCTTTTGTAGGTGTGGTACTTATCAGTACTAGATTAGAGTACTTATATTTGCTTGGTATCTGCATTTATGGTCCGGTGGTTCCTTAATATGAATAATATGGATATGCCTTTTTTTCGAGGATAAGAGGTTTTCGGTAGAAATTAAATGTATCATTGTAGTCAATGGTAATTTTCTTGTTATGACGGTGGAAACTAGGATCTTTCTTGCAATTAGCAATGTTTATAATTATTGAATGGAACAGATTGAACATAATACTTGATTAAGTAGCAATGGAAGTTGTAGAAAAGTTAGATTGCCCAAAGCATGCTAAAAATGAGGTCATTTCAGGTTGCATCTGTGAGCAAAAGCACACTTGTGAAAGGAGCTTGTGGAGCTGGATTAGGTTTTTCATGTCAAGCTCTTCTTGCCAGAGCTAATGCTGATGATAATGCTCACCTGGGCAAAGCGACATACAAGATAGAGGAAGCAGACTTGTTGAGAAAGATCATCAGGACCTTATCCCAGTTGATCTGTCAAGTCACACCTTCTTCAGCAGATGTTCTTGAAACTCTATCGCTATCTTTTCCTCTTGAATCAGATAATCTGAATTCAGAGATTTCTGGTTTTCTTGGTTCAACCAACGAGAATTTAGAGGAAGATGTGTGGGGCATTGCAGGGCTTGTATTGGGTTTGGGTAATTGTATTGGTGCAATGTACAGAGCTGGGATTCATAATGTAGTTCTCAATGTGAAATCCTTACTTATTTCGTGGATTCCACACCCTACTGAAATTACCGCTATGAGCAAAAATCACGAAATCTTATTATCTGTGGGCTCGTGTCTTTCTGTACCTATTGTAATTGCCATGTGTCAGAGGTTTGAACTTACTGATGATGCAGATATGGAATATCTATTGGGTTGCTATAAGGAACTTATCTCTGAGCTACTCTCTATTAAAAGATTTGACACCTTCCACCAGAGCTTATTGATGGCATCTTGTTTGGGGGCAGGAAGCCTTATCGGTGTGGTTTTGAATGAAGGGTTGCACTCTTTGAAAATTGAACACATTAAAGAATTGCTTTTGTTGTTCAGAAAAAGTTACTCTGACTCCAATCCTCCTCTTATTCATCTGGGTGCCATGCTTGGAGTTGTAAATGCATTAGGAGCAGGTGCAGGGACACTGATTGAACCCCACCCTTTGAACTCATCACATGCTTCCTCTGATCAGAAGGTGACAAACTTGATTACATAAGCATACATATTTTTTCAAATGCTTAGGAAAGCTATTGGAAAACCAGATAGACCTGTATCGTTTCATCTCTTTATCTTATGATTTTTCTGTTGTCTGCAGGAATCTTCTTATATATCTAGTCCTTTAATTACAAATGCTGTTCTTGAGCCTGAGTTAACTTCACTAGTACAAGAGATATTCCTAGTTGCGCAAAATTCTGATGCTCATCAGTTACAGCAGCATGCGGCATGGGCAATTTCTTTTCTTAGACAGCATTTGTGGTTCAAAGAACCCCAAAATGATGAAAGCACCGCAGAGAATGATTCTGCTGGATTGAAGACTGCCTTACATAGTTTTCCCGAGGACAGCACTGTCATGAGATTGTCTTTGTGGCTAATGCATCTGAACTATCTCGGGGTAAAATTCTTTTGGTTTTTACTTATTCAATAACAGTGTTATTATGTTTAAGCGGCATTCTTCCTGTGGAGTTCTGTAGGCTTGCGTTATAGGTTATGAGATGCACAACTTATTCTTTTTCCATCTTTCATATTGTCATTCTCTTTCGTAGTTGTTCGAGCTTCAACAGATTTGTCATTCTTCATTGGCTGCTTTATTTGAGCTTCCAATCAGCTCATAAAACCTTGCAGTGAACTTGTTTTTGTGTATATCTACAGCACTGGTTTATTTTGTTAGCAATAATTGTTGTTCTTCCTAAGCAGCACACATCTCATTCTGAAACTAGTTTATTTTGTTAAGAATAACTAGTTGGCACGTAATTTAAGCTTTAAGTGTGAGATTCTTCCTGGAGAAGTGACTCCATATCTTTAGTACAAAAAAAAAAAAAAAAACTCAACAGAGTAACACATCTGGGAAAGAGGAATACTGTTCTCTTTTGCATTTGATGCTGTTCTCAGCCACTTTGTGATAATTCCCTTTTGCTCTGCTTTGCAAATTTTGGGGCTTGCCAATAACAGAAAGTGGCTGTATCATTGACCTTTTTCTCCTCTTATGTTTGAGATTAGACAGATGCTGTTTCACATGTAAACACAGTTTCTAGTGTTCTGCGGTGTCTTTCACGTGCTTCTAGGCTACCACCATTGGATTGGGGAGCAATCATCAGACGGTGCATGAGATATGAGGGTCAAGTTGCTGGCTTGTTGACGCAAGACATAAGTTTTGAGAGAGGAAATCTCAGGGAGGAATGCTTACTTTTCACATTATCACATGCTAAGCAATTTGATCCTCTCCTTAGCTTCCTTGATGAGCAATGTGACATCCCTCGGTTGAGGATGCTTGAGCCTCGTCTGCAATTCTTTGTGCTTTCACATTTGGCAGATCTAGTTAAGATTTTCTCAGGTTCTCGGGTCGTGAAATTATTTGAAGATGTTGCTAGCTTATTGTCAACGTCTACTTGTTCTGAGAGTTGTGACTCCTTAGAGAAAAGCTCATTTAGGATTTCGTGCTGGAGGGGACTTAAGCTGTGTTTGGATGAATCTTCTCATCATACTCAAGAGTATAAATCTAGCATGGAAAAATGCATGGAGTTGCTCTTTACGTCACTGCCTTCAGCTCATACTGAAGGGCTATGTCAGGGTAAACTTCTTGAAGAATGGTGTGAAGCAATTAGATGTCTCGACAAGGCTCAACAAGAATGGCTATTAGATCTTCTAAAGGTGTGGAATAGCATCTTCTCCTCCATCCTTCTCTTTTTCATATATCATTCTCTTGGAAGAGATTTTGGGTTGCCCAGGGATTTTTAGTAGTTCGCTGAACTGAAAATGGCATCATTGAAAATCTGATATTGAATATGATAATTGTTGGACCTGTTTTGTATATCTTCTTTAGGGAAGTACTTGGTGATCAAGTATTATTAGTCACCTTTCTATTTAAGAGATAATTCACTCCAAGCTACTCGTGGATGATAGACATTTTACATTAGTTGATTGCTTAAGCGTGCCAATTACATTGGTATATCACTTGTTAGTTACAAAATTGTACTTCATTTTTTCCTTTAAAAATTGTTATAGAATTGTGCTAGTTCATACCTATGTGTTTCTCTGCTCCATGTAGGTTTCAGAGGTGAACGCGGCCGACGCAGACTCTCTATCGTCTGAAACTGTGAGAAAGGTTCAAGCAAAAGCAAGACTAGTTCAAAGTGGTTCCCTGCCATTGACAGTGCTTGGAAAACTGAAAACTTATCTTTTGGACTGCAGATCTCAAGGTTAGAATCTATCAAGACTTTTGAAGATGATATGTGTAATAATTAGCAAATTGTATTCTTAGGACTTTCATTTTTCAACATGTTAAGCGCATTATGCTAACTGCTTTGTGTAGTCTCTAAGTGCTTCAAGCTTTCTGCACAGATATCTGGGATGCTCTAACTGAAGTTTCAATAACTGTACAACATGCTGAAGGGAATGCCAAAAGACAATGGCTCATTGAGGCACTGGAAATTAGTTGTGTGACAAGATTTCCCTCCACGGTAAGATGATTTGCTTCATATTCATGCATAATATTGGCTCAACTTTCTTCCATGTTGTTCTCAGAATCTCTGCATCATGTTACATTCTTCTAGATCAGGTTCAACTCTGAGATTAGGTATCCCTATTCAAGTTACTTCCATAATCCGGTTTCTACGCCAGAACTGTTTCTACCGTTCCTGTTCTTGATGCAGTAGAAGCTGTTAGTTTCTCTGTGTGCATAGCTAATGATTGCTTCTTCCCTGCTTTTCTATAGGCTTTGCAGTTCATCGGCCTGCTATGTGGCAGCTGCTGCGTATATAGGCCTATGTTAATTATGGACAAATTCACTGTTTTGAGCGACCTGCCAGTCACGCTCACATCCCTCCTCTCTGATAGCACGTGGATGGTAGTAGCAGATGCTGTTGTTTCTTGTTTGTGGAAGTCAACAGAGCGGATATATAAGTGGAACAAACAATTAAAAGGTGGTGGTGATTATTTACTTTATACACAGCCCATTGACACGAGGGAAAATGATTTAGCCTGCTTTCTCCTACTAGTGATGCATCAAGCGTGTGTCTCTTTGAAAGACCATCTGCCTCCAGAGAAGCAGCTTCAACTTGCCAACATGGTGGTACCGTCAAATATTGATGCCCATGAGTTACACGCAAGGTTAAATTGCCAAGTGAAGAGTCTACCTCTGCTTTGAGCCTTTGACTAATTCATTTCAATGGACGGCAAAGCAGTGTGCGTCTCTGAACCTCAGTTTGCGCTATCATGAATCCAGAATAGGCGGCTAATGCTAAAATAGTAAGTGAGTTATAGTCATTGTCTGACCAATCGGCTCGAACACTAGAACTGCCCATACCCGCACGTTCATTTGCATGGAAATTGCTGCTTAGAAAGGAAAACAATATTTATGGATGTATGCAAACTACTCTCGGATGATGTAATGAATTGAACAGTAATATTCCATGCGCTATTTGTGCGTTCAATACATGGAGAAGAAGTGAAAAAGCGTTGGAAAAGCTTTATCGCCTCAATCCAATTTTTAACAAGCTCTCCAATTTTATCACGTCTAGCAGGTTTGGCGTGTTCAGCTGTCATGGTTAACACTCGACCAGAATAGCCAAACATGCCTTTCCTCTTTCTGTCTTTTGTGAATACAAAACGAGAACCTTAAGAAGTAGCAGTTCACAAAAATAATAAATAGAGAGACTGATAGATGTCAGCTACTAATTATCAAATATATACAAAGAAAGCTCAATGCACAACTTCAATCGGCATGAATGGTGATATAATACTATATGTACGAAGATATCATAACAAACAAGAATTACCCAATAAACAAGGAGGCACTAGATCAACCTTCTGCAACTGACATAGCTTCGTATATCTTTTTTCACAGTTTGTACAGAAGAAAAAATATTCCATCAAACAAGAAAATGTAAGTATTAAAAAAGGTCTCACGTCAATTGTGACTAATATGAAACCTTTTTTTAAAACTATGTTCTATACGCAATCAAAGCCTAAAAGGCCATAGGAACCCAAGTTCTGGTGGAAAGCTGCAATGGCAACGTAAGAGTGGGAAGTCACTAGAAATAATAAAACGCCAAAAATGACTAGCACTATCTCATCTGCATAGTTCTGTTTCCTTTTTTTCTTTTTCTTTTTCAGGGCTGTAGTAAGTCCTAGATTCTGTCTTAGCATCCAGTTACTCAACAGAATTCAGTACAGCTTAACCAACAGGACTGCTGGTTTACAATAAAAAAAATCCTCTTTACATTTGCAGATGATGTGAAAGCAAAATTGACACTGAAATTTACCCAGATCATGATGTTCAAATCGATATTACGCGCCTCTACATTTAGCATTGGGTAGACCTCATTCAATAACTGTCCTAGCTCTACCATATCTTTTCTTTCATTTCTTCTGGAACAATAACAAAGACTATTTATAACATTTCAAGGCAATCCTAAGTGCAGATAGATACTATAAGCCACCTGGGAAACAAATACAAGCAAAAGACCGAAGTACTCTCATAAATCACCCGGGAACAAAAATACAAGCAACAGACATCAGTACACTCGGTGCTTGGTCTCTAGCGTACTTTTTTGAAACTCTAAAACCAAAAATGGGCATCTGAAAGCTAAGAAGATAAACTGTATAATTTTTCTTCATTGAAAAAAAAACAAATTATCGTCAAAATCGACCACAATAGTTTAATAGCCCCCTCAGTCAAACTTGACCATCTTCTTATAAGTTCCAGTCTTTTATAGATAGTAGACATTTATCTTCCACATGGGTGACCGTCACCGGAAAAAACAAACATGGGCTTCCCGCGAAGTTCCACTGTATGTCTGTACTTGTTACATCGCCACTGGTGTTCGGACCACGATAGAAACAACATAACTCAATAATTTCATAAGCAGAAACAAAGAAAGCCGAGAAAAACCGGAGAACCCAGAGAGACTTAAAGAAGACAGAGGAATTGCAAAAGGCAAACAACACTTTTTCTTTACCTAAAAGGACTCTAAAGTGGCCCAATTTACGTTCAGCTAGGAAATAATGTAAACTAAACAGGGGTAAAACTGACCTTTTGAGCCGCAGCAAGACGACAAAGTCCTGCTTACTCCCGCTTCTGAATAGTAGGAACTAGTATTTAAGTACAATCCATCATGAGAAGAGTAAGAAAATGAAACTGTGCCAAATTTTGAGTTAAATTAGTTAAAACCTAACTCAATTAGTTATTCAAAAGTTACCGTAACATTTCAAAATTGATAACAAAAAAGAATTTCTAGAAGTAATGAGATTGGAGTCATCTACCAGTGACCTGCGGGGCTGAAATCACATAAAAGATGTGGGAATATGAAGAGAAAAACATAAATCATGTATCTTCAAGATATCACCAACATGATAGTAAATGTGCAAGTACAGATTTTTCCATTCCGATTGTAGGCTAAAGAAAGCCGAAAAGCATGCTGGAAGAGCAAAAAATGCAACAAATCAACTCAATTATCCCTGGAAATTGGATCAACCTCATCTCCTAGACCTTTGTTTTGCCTTTGAGTCAAAATGGTGAGCTCTAAGCTTTTTCTTTCGCATAACATTTGTCTGCCCAACAGCACCTTCTCTAAATGGCATACCCATGAGGGCCAGTAATCTGTGTGCCTCTTTATCCGTCTCAGCGGTTGTTGTTATGCAAACATCCATTCCTCTTGGCTTACCAAGAGCATCATAACTTAGCTCTGGGAAGACACTCTGTTCACGAAAGCCAATGCTATAATTTCCATGACCATCAAAGCTATTGGGGTTTACACCTTGAAAGTCCCTTGTTCGAGGAAGCCCAAGATTAATTAACCGGTCAAGGAAGGAAAACATCACCTATCAAAAAAGTAGATGTGAGTTTGCAGCACAAAAGCAAATAACATATGATGGTACAACAGCAAATGGATTGTCCAAGTTCATACCATGTGAATTTCTCTTCAGCTATTGATCATTGCAATTCAAGTTTTGCTGAAGTCTTTATTGCCAAAACTTTTTGGAATCAAATATCCAAAAACAAAAAAAGTGAACCTTTTTTGCAAATTTGTCACCAAACAAACACTTTTTGCAGAAACATTTATTGCAAACTTTTTTCAGTGCTAAAATACCCCAAACATCATGCAAATGTTTTGCATACACAAAGATCTTTCAAGCACAATACTGACTATGGTCTATAGCTAGCATAAAAAACGTCAGAGGCTAATATAAGTACGAAACAGTTCCCCATGAGGTTGACACTGACAGATGATTCCTACATCTTTGAGCTCTTCTATTTGTGCAAAAAGTCCAACAGAATCAAGGGTACTTAAGGTCACCGTTGTAAAGCTTAAAATTTGACTGGTTGCCTAATATTTCATCTGTCCTAAGATCATCTTAAACGAATATGACTAGTCCTCAAGCCCCGTACAGCAAAAGGGAGAAGCCATCAATTCCAATCCACTCGAAATACTTACCCATCTCTATTTCCACTATCGCCAGCACCCTTACCCATCCCACATTCCATCACTATCCTCACTCAACCGCAGCCCCACGTTCCCACCCCCGAAAAAACAAGCTAATGGAAATTTCCCATAACCTTAGCACCCTCTCTTCACATACTATCCATTCGTCCTGATGTAAAACATACTGCAACAACAGTTGATAAGTGCAAGAGAAATTACTTAAGATTAAAAAATCCTTTACCTTCTTTTTAGTGTCATTACTTTTATTGTTTCTGTTTTTGCATCTTTTTAGGGATTCCGTATGTAGTATAGTGGCATTTTATTGCAGCTGGCAGCTCAGGAAAACTTGAACAACAAGAAATTCTGACCACCACTCAAAACTTCACCATGCTTGACTGGCAGCAACTATAAGGCAGCATGAGCGGCGCTTTTTCTGCCAACCATTTTCCTTGTTCTCTGAAACTCTACTAACCTAACAAGATTCCTTTAGCAAGTCCCTCTTCCACTAAACTTACCCGTTACGTTATTCCTCTTACTCCTGCATCTATGGCTCTGCAACTAAGTCTTCTACACAGCAGTATTTCTATATCTCTTTCTGCTAAAAGAAACCCAACTTGTTTGCTGTGAAATCAAGAGCCTGCTGCGTTATGTCCAATCTGCAAATGTGGTGTGAAAGGGTTTGGCCCAGATGAGGGTTGGCAAAAGAAGATGGCAGGCAATAGGAGAATAACGACTAAATGAAGAGATATCACTGGCTTTGTTTGATTTCTTTTGAAAAACTTCCTCCAGCAAAATTGGCCATCGATAGAATTCTTTCAAAGGGTCAAATTTTGAGCATCAAAACACAAATCACCACTGGCCATTAATAGGCCAGTCGCTACATGCCTGGAGTGTGAAGAAATGGAAGCAGATTCACAAGTTTCAATACAATTCCAATTTGCAATTCCGTATTGGAGCACATAAGAGCATCAATTAGCTTTAGGGTGAAAATAAGTATTTTTGCTGCTTCAGTTTCAGTTTGTGGAGGAAGAACTCCTCCCCCCCCCCTTGGGGGAAAAAAAGGTTTTTTGCGGCTCTAGTTTCGTGTTGTGTGGGAAAAAGCCCCCCCCCCCCCCCCCCCAAGAGGAAGAAACAAATGCCTAGGGATATAGGTCAAAAGGTCTGATAGTGTGGCGGACCAAGAAAAGCATCTTCTTTTCATTTAGTCCTTCTCTTTTGTAGCCTGGTCCCATTCCACATTATACATTATTGTTTAGCAAATGCTAACCAGGTTTAACCTGGAATTAGCTGATGATGGCTTAGTACTACTCTGTGACAAATCATATTTATTTAGGATAAAATTGAAATAGATCAAAAGTTATGGACCAAATTAAACTTTAACATACAAAATTTAGATCAAAATTTGAATGGTACGACTTATTCCTTGCTTTCCCTTAATCTTAGAAGGCTTTACCCTAAAACATCAAGTCTTGCTCCTAAATTCCCTATTAACGTGTTTTGGTAAAATAATCACATAATAGCATATAGAACAAATGGAATTGCAAGTGAACTTTAGTTAAAAGAAGTAATTCCAAAAAACAAAAAAAATTGCAATGCTAAAAAGCAGAACAAAAAGGGCAACATACATTTCCTCGAAGTGTAACAGCGATTCCAAGCGGTTGACCTTCTCTAATTTTGAAAGTAGCAATAGCATTCTTAGCCCTTGTCTTCACTGGCCTTTGCCCAGTAATTAGTGCCAAATCATTCATTGCGGCATCCAAACCCTTTGAATTTTGTGCAGCATCTCCAATACCACAATTTACCACAATCTTTTCAATCTTCGGAACCTACAAGTCAATTATTCCACATACCATATCAAAGTAAAACTAACGAATTGTGCCAAGCCAAAGCACTTAAATATTTTACTCACCAAATGATATTAGTGCCGAATAAACTAGAACAAATTATTTCTCAGTATTTCAACTCTAAAATTCAATCATAAAGAAAAATAAAACAGAGTAAGATTAGAAGACTAAGAAGTAAGTATACCTGGTGAATATTGGTGTAATTGAATTCTTCCTTCAACATGGGAACAATCTTTTCGAGGTAATTTGTTTTCAGGCGATTAACCTTTTCAGCTTCATTTTTATCCACCAATACTATTCCTGATGAGGCTTTCACCGTCAATTTATTAGGCAGGGATAAAACCTTAGCATTTACGGCCGGTAATCGAATGGAATGGGCCGGAAATTCGCTGTGGAAAGAGGAAGCCGAGGAGTGCAAAAGCAGAGGAGAAGATGCCGCCATTTCACGCGAGATGATAACAGTCGTAAAATGGCAAAAGAGGATAACGAAGTTCTTTTTGGATAGAACTGTGAGAGAAAATGACAAAAATGGTCCCTTATTTTTGTGAGTAGGTTTATGATGATCCTTTAAAAATGTTTCCATCAGTTTTAGTCCTTTCATTTTGACAAAACTTAACAGATTTGGGGTGTGTTTGGTATGACTCCAAGAAAATATTTTTTTGGAAAAAAATGGTAAGATGGAAAATGTTTTCTTGGAAAATAAATAGTAATCTTATTCATTTTCTGGTGTTTGGTACGCAAGTCAATGAAAATATTTTTTCAAGAATATATATATATATATATATATATATAAAAAGTTGATAATGAAATTTTTTATGTGGCACCTCTCTTTGGCCTTCATTCACATTTACCTTTTTCTTGTTTTTTTTGAGTTTTTATTTCATTTTAGTATCATTTTAATTACTACACATGAATTAAAGCCTTCTTGATAGCCCCAATAATTTATGTCATAAATAAATGAAATAAAAATAGGGGAGAAAATATTCTGGTAACGTTTCCCCCTCTTTATTCTTATCATTCACTTCAACTTATTTTATTAATAGGCCAAAAAAATTTCCTTGTGTTAAAAATACTACTTGTATTAACTAGCACCTCTTCAATTTCCATAGCTTCTATTTTAAATTATTATTAATTCTCATGCCTTTCATCTTCATAACTTTTATGTTTAATATTATTCATAACTCTTATACTTTTTATTTTCATAACCCACAAATGTTTAATATGTAAGCCATTTGTAAATTATGACACTATTTTATGAAATTTCTCCATATATGCCTATATAACTAAGTCATACGTTTTGGAAAGAATTGCCAAAAGAGACGAAAGATTGTGATACGGATGAGCGCCAAACTTATGAAGAAGTACCATATAATGTCAAAGATAAAGGAGAAAGTTAATGAATTCATTTCGGGAAAAAATTAACAATAGAAATTATTTCTGGTAAGGTACAATTTTTTTTTCTCCTTAAAAAAGGTCAATGTTCTTAGTTATATTTCTTTTTCATTTACTGCGTTTTTTGCTCTCACTTTTCGCATATATATTAAGTAACGCACAAAGACAACAAACAAAAGAGATGGAAGAAAACATAGAGTCAGTCATAAACATTTAATACTTAACATTATGTATGTCGATGGAAGAATAATATACAACATGCATGTCCTTACCAAAAATATAACAGCATGCTTGATTAAATGACATCTTATTAATTTCTTGATTACTTTATATATTACTTTAAAGAATTTTACTTCCTTCTTGCATTGGTTCTTATTCTCTAAAAAGCCAGGAACTTAATTCGAAATGCACGAAAAATAGTGTTGAGATGGAGAGACAAATCCAAGTCATCGATTTGTAATAAGTCGTTCTTTGAATTTTTAGCACAATCTTGATGAGAGGAGTGACCTCGTGGAAAGTAAAATATCGAGTGTTTACACTTATATTTTATCGAACAAGTAGTAGTTGCATTGAACTTCTTGAAAAGATTTGCTTATGAGAGTAAGACATTCCTGTTTTTTATTGTTTGTACCATTTTCTTTCTTGGGACTTATACAATATTTTAAAAAATGGTCAATAATGTTTAACGATTGACGAACAATTAAACGAGTAGACATGAGTTGTTAAGTGATGTTTGTTGAAATATTAAAAAATTAATAATGTAATCATTTTTTTCTTCTGAAAAATACAACACGATAGCAATTGGGATAGCTATAAAGAAGGAATTGGAGGTATTTAGTGCATATGGCAAGGCTGACAAATACATTCGGCATAATACTAGATTTTTAATAAATTATATTACTATTAACCTTTCTTTTATCTTCATGTTAAAAACAAAATTTATTTATGTGTTTAGCTTCTTTACTTTACATTTCACATTTTCTTTCATTTGAGTACAATAATATTTTAGAAATAGAAATGTTTTACTTATAAATGAAATAATATGTATATAAAGAGAGAAGGAGAAAGATTCCAAATAAAATTTCTTTGAACATTAATTTTTTTAAAATATATTTTTAAAGAAAACAATGAAAATGAAGTTCATTTTAGCTCTATGTAAAATGTTTATGATATTTTGGTTCATAAAGTATATAAAATTAATTTCTGTATGTATGTAGATAATATTTTTTTATCTCTTCTATTTCGCATAAATTTATAAAAAGGGATCATTTCCAAATATCTTTACTACCGCGCAAAGCGCGGGTAATTTCACTAGTTTATAAATAATTTTGATACAATAAACATGAAGCCATAAACTTTCGAACCAACAACTTTTCGAACCCGCAAATTTCATAAACTTCTGAACTGCAAAATTTTCGAAACCGGGAAATTTCGAACTCGTAAACCTTATAATTTCTAAACCCTTAAACTTCGAAACATATAAACCCTCGAACTCGTAACTTTGAAACTTGTAAAATTTTAAACCTATAAACCAAAAGATGAAAAAAGTAAACTGAAAATAACCCCCGATTCTCTTAATTTTGAGGCTCACACGAGGCTCATGTGGTTGGACTGTTAAATTTAACTTTAAAAAATAGATGCAGACCAAAATTGTTAAGTTTTGTCAAACTTAAAGGACTAAAATAAGGGCGTAATCTGGGTCGGGCTCGGGCCTAAAAGGACTTCGTGGGCCGGACCTAAGTGGGTCCGGGCTTCGTGGGCAGATTCTAAGTGATCCCGGACTTCGTGGGCTTTTTGTAGGAACCGGCCCGGACCGAGACCACGAACTAATGGTTCCAGGCTAAGTGGGCCGGTCCCTGACCTAAGTGGGCCGGTCTATTTTAAAAAAATATTTATCTAAGGCAATTTTTTGTAAATTATATTATAAAATTGTGACCTAAATTTCAAATTTAAACACAAAAAAATTATAAAGAGATATTCAAAGCAATGAATTATAATTTTATTATAGCATTAACAAAACATGGCATTATTTTTCTTAGTCTTCCTCCCTCCCATGGAATGAGCACAACATGTGCTCATACCACCATTGAGAAGAAAAAGAAATGAATCAAGATGTGCCAAAATACAAGTTACATATTAATTTACATGGTATCTTTTACAAATTTCATAAATACTTCAAGGTTCGGAGGAATTTTCGTTGGTGGTGGCGAAAAAGAAGCTTGTTCATCACCGCTTCCGGGCAAAGCAGTATCATCCGCAAATTCAGCTAGCATTTCTTCATCAATAATGCGCTTTTGCATTATCCAATCCTCAACAATCCAATGACTGGTAACAGTAAGATAATCACAGTCATTACCACTTCTACCAATATCAGTAGTCATAGCATTATAGCAACACGACAATTTATATGAGTAAATAAATAGCGCAAATATTGTTCATATTCATGTTATATTTATAAATATCGCTCTTTACGGTTGTGCGAGGACTTCCTTTATAAGTAGGATTAAAAACTTT
Organism: Nicotiana undulata; assembly: GCA_005239495.1. NCBI lineage: Eukaryota > Viridiplantae > Streptophyta > Magnoliopsida > Solanales > Solanaceae > Nicotiana > Nicotiana undulata. Next base: position 17,845 of record ML252545.1, on the reverse strand, counting down.
TCTAATATAATGCACAAAGTGAGGGTTAGAAGAAAAACTGTAGGGTAAGCACATAACAATAATCATTTTTGCCAATTCTTCACGATCTTTTCTTGGATCACAATATAAAATATCACCGGTAACAGTGTTAATTCCCGGTTGAAATTAATTTGACCCGGTACTAAGGTCAGCCTGACTAGGTACACTTGTCCTCTCGGCCAAAGCTTACATTTGAAGATATTTGACTTTATCTTTAGGGTGTATCATTATGTGTATAGACAAACTTCCCCCCCCCCCTCCCCCCCCT
>ML252543.1:509-18668 GCA_005239495.1 Nicotiana undulata | reverse complement strand
TCTTTGGTTGCATTGGGTTAGAGTGTTGAAGAAGCGGTTGCCAGAGATCGTGGTGTGTAGTGGATCATAATTGAATAGTTACTTCTAATAAAGGCAGCTCGAGAAAGACGATCTTCGGGGAGTTTGAAGTCGTGGTGATCTGCTGGTTCAAGAGCCACAGAGAATGATATTGAATTGAGGCCGCAATTGAGAAGCATGCGATGAAGAGAGACAAGACATATGAGAAGTGTCAGGTGGCGGCTAAATCTCTAGATGCCAGGCGTCAGAGATGGAAGTCGGGTAGTTGCTTAAAGGAATGAGTTTAACTAAGGGGGAGAGTGGCAGTGTAGCCTATGAGTTCAGTGGTAAGACGGCTGCCTACCTTGAGGAGGAGTTGGAGTGGTTTGAGAATTTTAGTGGACAGGGATTAGGTCCCCGAGCTCAATCTGAACTGTTAGTTATCGGCGGAAGGTTGGATGCAACAGGGAAAAGTGGTTAGGGACGAGGAAGGATGCTATATGGCGGTGAATTTGAAGATGTTGTACCGCATTTAGTAGGTGTCCATGAGAAGCAAACGGACAGGTAAAGTTGGTGAATGAGAACAAGCTTAGGGTGAAGTATTGATGTTGCAGACGGTGTGCACCGCAGCATTATTGGAAAGTGTCAGTTGGTGAATTCCACAGGTGGGTTATCCCCTATGAGTAGGTTACCGATTGTGTGATTGGCAAAGTTTCTCAAGGGATTCTAGTGGCTATCCAGTAGGAGGCCGAATATGTGAAGGATGCTAGAGAATTTGAGTATTAATGGGATGCTAGAAGGAGAATTTAGAAGAATTTGACAGATTGGTTGAGCAAGATTTTGTTAACAGAAGAGAAAAGATCTCAGCAATGTCTAGAATGGCACAAGAAGTAGCTTCAAGCTAAGTGGGGGAGTTCCACCATCTGCGATTGAGTTGTAAGATTGTGTTCTCATGGGGTTGCAGATTGTCTGCGTATTGGCATGTTATTTGGATTGGGTTGCACGCCGCAACAATGTGTCGGTTCCCTATATTTATTTCTCTTATGTTATACTTCTTGTATTCTGAGGAAAGTTCATATTAGTTGTGTGCGTTGAGTAGTCCCTTCCTAAGTTAATTCTTTATGTATCATGTTCGAGTTGTGGCCTATTTGCGCATTGTGGTATCGTGTGTGACGGTTGGTCATGTCTGGGGTGATTTGTGGTCTGAACAGTTCATATTGGGTGAGACGAGGTTATTGCATCAGGGATCAGCGCAATATGATTAAGTGAATGCATTAAAGGACAGTTACCCTTTATTGGTTTGTAGCGAGATGGTGGTCTTAGTCAAGAGGAAGGATTCAATGTTTGGTTAACTCTGTATTGGTTAGAATTTCTACACATCCTCTCTGTTGGGATGGTATCGTCAGCATTATAGCAAGATGTATGTGTATATCTTATAAAGTGTATTGAGAGCATCGGATTCGTAGAATTTTGGCTATTAAGGTTTAGGAAGCGTCATTGTGGTTAGATGATGGATTATGCGGTGTATGGTGCTAATCTAGCAAAGGTACGCAGTTGTGTTCTGGTGCCTCGTGTAATGGTTGATACATTATTCATATTTTAGAAAACAGGACCGGCAGAGAATTTTCGGTGTTGGAACTGAGTTCGGATCTTGTGCATGGATAAAGGAGGATATCTTCAGATTTTATCAAGCTTACGCGTTCAACGGGGTTGTGGCCGCACGGGCAGGTACACGAGGTGTGAAGCAGTGATTCCAAATAACTCAAAAGCAGTTCTTGGCACGTTCGAGGATGAACGTTTGTTTAAGTGGGGGAGAGTGTAACGACCCGACCAGTCGTTTTGCGTTATCGGACCCCGTTTCCCTAAATAAGACTTCCCATAACGGCTTCTTGTGATTTATGACTTGCGAAGACGGGCGGTTCGGGTTTTGGAAGTATTTAGAGTGCTATAGGAACACTTAGTTCCTTAAGGTTGGCATTTTAGCCACAATAGTAAGGGGTATAAAGTATGTTATAAAATGAGTAGTATTTTAAAGTAATATGAGATAATTCTTAATTATGTGAATAATTGAGTAATTATTAATTTTAATGGGAGATTAACTAATTAATTAATATATATTTATGTAGAAATTCAACGTGGCAACCCCCAAATTCCTACATTCTGACTCATGTAGTTGTTAGAATAGGTGGCATGTTCATTGAAAACTTTGAGACTCTAACTTTCATATCTAGCTAGCAAAATTATTTTTAAACCCAAATTTTTTTATCTAGCTACACCTATTCGAAACCTCTTTAGCGAAAATAGAAAGGCAAAATATCAAACCTCATCGGATTGAATTATTCTTTAAAGTTCCTAAAGATATGCTTAGGCTAGTTGAATAAGATCTCCGAACGTTTTTTTCAAGTTTAGAAAGTGACAATTCGTTATTAACTCTTTTCTTGTATTACTAAGACTAGTCATTCCACTTTTGTCAATTTTCTCACTACAAAATAAGAGACTTGGGTTACTTTATGTATTTAATTTAGAATAAATAAGGAGTAAGATTGCTGATTCTCAAACTGTTGACCTCTTCTCAAGTGCACACAATATTGCAATGGAGAACCTGAATTTGGGAAATTAGTTCTCTGGAGTAGCCATTCCTACAATCTGAATATATGTCATTCTTACAATTAGAAACAATAGCCAAGAATAAGCAATACAGAACGTTAGCCATTATTCAGGTTTTCAACAAAGACGTGAATTCTTGCAACCAAAAGAAATCAAATGAGAATTGTTTGCAACGTAAATTTTGCGGTTATAAGGGAGTACAGTGAAATCTTTCTCAAGAATATCATAAGGATTTTTTCCTACTTCTATTGAGTGTTACGTGTTTTTCACAAAGATGTGTATTAAAGGGATTGTCAAGAGAATCGTCTCAGTTTCGAGTCCTCGGGTGTAAAGTTCGGAGTTGCGGGCGCGTTCTTGGTCCGAGAGGTATATTCGACACGAGGTGAGTCTCCTTTATAATCTTGTAAGAGGGAATTGTCCCCATAGGTGTTCTATGTGTTGTGTGTAATTGTTTGTGGGGGCTACGTGCGTACAAAGTGACGAGAGTCCGTACGTAGCGGCTATGATTGTCATGTCCGGGTAGTTAGGCCCCACATCATGCTCTGTTTTCTACTCGTAATGAATTATATGTTATGAACCCATGTTATATGTAATTTCATTTCTCTGAAGTTTATGGAAATTTAGCATAATATGAAAGAATTGTTTTATGGAAAAATAATAAGAAAGGAATTGTTTTTACTGAAAATAAAATGAAAGTAATGGTTACGGGAAGTAATAGCGAAAGGAATTGTTTCGGGAAAGTAATATGAAAAGAAATGAATATAGTGTGTGCATGTTACTGCTTCGCAATTTACTTTCTGCGAGCGATGTATGATTTCCCATACTCTTATGGGATCGGGTCGTACGCCACGGCAGATTTAAAGATACTCTTATGGGATCGGGTCGTACGCCACGGCGGATTAAAAGATACTCATATGGGATCGGGTCGTACGCCACGGTGGATTGAAAGGTATTTGTATATAATTGAGTCAGCACACGAGTCGCAGGTATGATTCGCTATCGTGGGAAGCTTTATGGTAATTGTATATAATTTAGTCAGCACGTGAGTCACAGGTATGATTCGCGACCATGGGGAGCTTTATAATCGAGTAAGCACACGAGTCGCAGGTATGATTTGCGATCATGGGGAGCTTTATGTTAAATCAGTATAATCGAGTCAACACACGAGTCGCAGGTATGATTCACGATCGTGGGGAGCTTTACGACTATTCAGTGTTTATATACTACCTTACGACCCCGGCTGGTTGTCTTATTCCTACGTACGTATAACTATTTGTTACTGATTCATAGATGTTGACTTGTCTGTTATTTTAGGAAAATAAAGTGGGAACCGTTATTTACTTTGATATTTGAGGAAAAAGGGGGTGGAAATTGTTATTTACTTATTTTCAGGAATTACTTGGATTTCAGTGCCTTATACTCACATTGTTGCTTATCTGCCTTCACATGCTTACCGCTTTCATTATATGCTGTCATACTACTATTGTTGGACCTTAGTGAGTGTCGGGTCAACCTCTCGTCACTACTTCTTCGAGATTAGACGGGATACTCACTGGGTACATATATGTTTATGTACTCATGCTACACTTTTTGTGTACTTTGTTGCACAGGTACCTACATAGTACAGTAATTGATTTGGCGACTTACTCGGGCTGCATTTATCCGTAGGCGTTCCGCAGCTGACAGAGTCTCCCTTCTATGTATTTACATTTTATCTCTGTTTTCTTTGTCCAATTTATTTCTCGGACAAGAGTTGTATAATTGTATAAATTCTTAGAAATTGCTCATGTACTTGTGTCACCGGGTTCTGGAGATGTGTTGGTATTTCTTTTATTATATTAAGTTGATTTCCTGCCGTATGTAATTTATTGGAATTTTAAATTATTTGGTTATGAAATGCAGAAAAAGGCATGATTTCGAAAATGTTAAGCAGGAAGGTAATTTAACTAATTTAGGGTTTGGCTTGACTTACAGTGTGTTCGGCGCCATCACGACCCATAGATTTTGAGTCGTGACACTTTACACCCAAGCACATCTCCAGTACTTATGATAAGACTGATTTTTCTATGATGGGGGTACACTCTGGGTGATGATGGATGGGTTAAGAGAGCCGAGGTTGAAAGTGCTCCAGCTCCAGTTGATGTTCAAACTGATCAACCAGTCTCTCAGTCGACTACCTCTCTGAATTTTCAACAAATTCAACACTACCTTGATGGAGTCAAGTTGCTGCTTGTGGAGATGAAAGAACAGGTAGATAAGATCAGGTATGTCACTAAGGAGACATGTACAGATGTGGCCAAGCTTCGGATAGACATAGGAGCTACAAGGAGACAAGGAACCAGAGCTTTCAATTCCATGAGTGAGAAGATAGACAAGCTCGTCAAGGATGTGAGAATTCCTATGACTCCTTCTGCACCAAAGTGATCAACACCCACAAATACTTTATGGGGTGAAGTTAATACCTCTAGTTGTGCTGTTAAGACAAATAATATTTTGCTTATTTTTGTTGGTGGTTGCTTTTAGACAATTATTTTTTTGTTTGTACTAACTAAGCCTCTGCTAAAGGCTCTAGTTCTCTAACCTCCTTATTAGTATGTACATTATATTCTATATTGCTTTGTGTGTTTCTCTTTACTTTTTGATTGATGTCAAAGGGGGATAAAATGTGAGTAAACAACTCAGGGGGAGATATGGGAACAACATAATGGAACAACATAATCTCAGGGGAAGCAACAACTCAGGGGGAGCAACTCCTTAAAAGGGCTCCTTAAAAGGGAAGTATCTTAGATTACTTTGTTTACTCATTCTTTATTGTCATCATCAAAAATGGGGATATTGATAGGTTTAAACTTAAGTTTCAATGATGACAATAGTATCTTATGTTATATTTACAGGACAAACAAAAAGGAAAGAATGGAGATGATCAACAAGATTGTTACTGGATTTGAAATAGCATGTAAGGAAAGAATGAAGATGATGTTACTACAATCAAGAGAAGCATATTGACTCGTCCTCAATCAAGGGAACTTAGATTGCCAATCATGGATTCTCAAATTAAGAAGATTGTCAGTAATTACTGCGCTCGTGAATTAAGATTCTCAAGGCGTAAAAAATTCCCTAAATCAAGCTGTGACGAGGAAGGTCACAATTGAATGGGGGCTCTTCAAAGAGCAAGATTCGAAGAGGTACCCCTTGGGTAAAATCCCTTAATCAAAGATCTTGTTCCTCTTATTTCGCTAAAGACTCAACGTCTCTTTTCTATACTATAAGAAGGTTGATCTTTCAAGAAAGGAGCTTGCGCAACTACACACACTGTAACCTAAGTCTGTCTATTTCTTAGTTCAAACAATGTAATTTTTTGTTATCAGTGTCTCAAAAGATAGGGAGCTCTAGATCACAAAAGCAAGTTGTGTCAACTATTTTGAACTCAAGTGTTGATATTGTTTGTTGGTGGTGAACGCGATAAAACCATATATATTGTAACTTTGTTCAAAGATCTTAAGGGAACCCTTGCGACCCAAGGAAAACTGGATGTAAGTACCACAATGGTATCGAACCAGTATAAATTGTTGTGTGTCTATTTACTTCTCGTTACTTCTTACTTTCATTTTGTTCTGTAGTTAGTCAACTATACTTGTGTTAGTCGACTAAATTTTAATTAGTCAACAATTCACCCCCTCCCCCCCTTTGTACTTTCACTCGGTGTCGTGATGGTCCAAGCGAATCACTCTGTAACTCATTTGTTTTTCTTCTATAACTATCATGGGCCAAAATGACCACAACTCGTAATGTATAACTATAAATGGGCAAACGTTGTATCAATGAACAATCGTTCTTAAAACATGAATACATATGGGTCGTCAAGGTCTCTGACATACTATACAAAATAAAACTATGTCTACAAAGCCTTTAAGAGTATTAGACATCAAACCGAACAGAGCACCGGCCTACCCATAAGTCTGTAGCAAAACTCTTACACGATGACTTATAGACTCGGCTGCACTCCGATTGAGGTGGAGTCTTATCGATCCTTCGTTGAATGCTAACCTTGTCTACTATGAGGACTCGTCAAACTTATAATCTATACTAGCAGGCATGAATGCAGCGTCCCCAACAAAAGGACGTCAGTGCGAATAATGTATTGAGTATGTAAGGCAGAACTGAAAATCGGATGTCGAACCCATGAGGACCTGTGATTAACTATTAACTAAATTAGACTATCTTAATTATCTAAAAAAGGATTAAACTTAAAAGTAGTGATGCTAAAGTGATTAAACTAAAAATAAAAATAAATAGTGAACTCTGAACAAAAGGATAGTCTAATTTAGTTAATTAGTCAATTCAATTGAAGAATACAATATGATTGTTAGATAGCCCATACCCTTAGATTAACTCTCTCATTTCTGTTTCTTTCTTTTTGTGTCTTAAATCATTTTTTACTTATGATATCATAATATTTTCCATTATCAAATAATCACAATCTATTTTTGTAGTGCATAAAATACACGTAAAATTTCTACTTTGCTCCTAATTTCGTCTTCAATGTACCTATACATTAAATAAGCTCAATTAAGCATAACTATAGCATAGTTTAGCATCAATGCCCCAAAATGTAAGGTAAATAATACATTAAAAATATGTAATTATAACCAAACATCACTACCCCACACTTAAACGTTGCTCGCCCTCGAGTCAACTAACAATTCACACTATCCTCGAGCATTTTGCTTTTACACAATTGAGGCACACTACACCAATGACCATGGTTGGTAGCAACAATTAAACTTTAGCATATGCAGTCACATACACTTCCCTTTTCTTATGCCATACTTCACAAATATTCACAACAAAGAAAACATGCTCCTAACAATCTTAGCCTAAAAAACCAACTCAGTTTCACAATGCACTCATGGCTTGAACACCCAACATCATTTAGAGAAGTCTAATAACGTTTCCTATCCCTCATGAGACCATGTGCCCTCACAACAAGAAAAAGAGAGTAAGTTGAATCCATAAATTCAAATCAAATGCTCAAATATATTTTTAGGACTCATATATATCAAAGAAAATCTCTCACTCTCACAAAAGAAGTCACATGCATATAACCGGTACCATAGGCTTGCCCTTAATGTATATCTCTACTCATGTAGGCTCACTTGGTCTAAAATCAATTAGGAATTTTTTTATGGTTGTAACGTAGGCTAAGGGGCGGGAAGGATATATTTAGGAATAGTGGTTAACCCTCCTAAGCACTTTAACACATTACATAATCAACTCTAAGCGTAAATTCTTCAATCCCAACTTCAATTTCACAACTAAAATCATCCATAACAATGTTCCCTCTTTCTTTAAGCACTACATTAAATTATATCCCACCAGCAAGAATAAGACAACACTTTATTCACCTATATTTTTTTCTTCTCTCTTTTTTTTCTTTTTCAATTTCCGCTAGTGGTGTATTATTTTACGAAACAAGTGCACCTTCTCTTTCCTTCATTGGTCCACTCGTAAGCCACCCTACACTTAGTCCTTTCTTACTTATTTAGCGCTCATCTCACAATTAAAGTGCTTTAACAGGTAAAAGGATCAAAACAACGTCAATTAAGAATAAAAAAGGTATAGGCTTGTAATGTGGATGCCAAATAAAAGTCTATAGGCTCAAAAGGGTTAACTAGGGATATATTTTATTTTTGATAAGTATTAAACTCAATAAGATCAAAGAAAGCCTAAAATCATTTCTCAAACCGAGCATCACCTAAAATTTCGTTACGACTCACATATTGGGCAAGTTCTAGACTTAATTACAAAAACATGGACTACACAAAAATCTTACCACACATGGAACATGACTCACTATGGAAAATCCCATTCCAACTCTGAAATAATGCAAGTATTTACGGATCCACGAGATATTAAGCATTAAGCACAAGGTGGACATAAGTCAAGTAAACGAGATATAGGTGCCACAAAACATGCTATCCAATTTATAAAGGCATCAAGATTAATACCAAAATATAGGGAAGATACGACACATGCCAAAACCTAAATACGTTATTATCAAACAAGTCAAGATGCCTAGGAATATCATCTTTCTTCCCCCATTTATTCCCTAAATTCTAAACTACTCTAAAAAAAATTACTACTCGGTTCAAACTACATCTAACCGAAAAGAACCGAGGTACAAAGAAAAACCATGGGGGATTATTACTACCTAAAGAAAGCTAATAGACATAGTTTTGGATTTTTCTACTATTTTTAGACTTTAATCCCTCAAGAAGACTGTCTAGGAGATCCATCATCGGGAAAAGTCTAAATTTTTCAATTTTTTTCATTTTTTTAATTATAAAACTAATCACCTAAAATACTACACTATTATATAAAACAAAAATACGAAACTGAAAAGAAACTAAGAAATTAACATACTAATATAATACTACTAATGATCTAAAGGAATTTCTCCCACCCCACACTTAAGAGAGTACAGTGTCCCCAATGCACAAATAAAGCAAAAAATAACGAGGGTGGACAAGAAACTCCCTAAGAGGCCAAAGGCCGAAGCACAAGCAGCTCATTGGGTACTCAGACTTCTCCCAAGGATGGTCCTTTGTGCGAGCACCCCACACTTATTTCCATCCATCTAACTCGCTTTTGCACTCTTCCAATGGATTTGTTTCCTATGCTCATAATCCTACAAAATAAAAACAAATATTATAAAATAATAAAAATAAAATAAAATAAAAAATAAACAAAAATGAAAGAAAACACTAAAGTTGGGTTGCCTCCCAACAAGCGCCTGATTTACATCGCGGCACGACACTGCTACTCTGTTCAGGCTAGGCGTTTTCTCTTCTTCTTTCTCCCATTAAGCCTAGCCTTTTTACACGCTCTCATAAGGTCTCCTCATTCATCTCTGGCTCTTTTCTCAATAATCCTTGCACACTCAGCTTGCAACACCACCTCCTCCAACTCAGTTGTCCCATCCAAATGACTACAATTCACATAAGGACTCTACTCTATCCCCTTCAGTTCTACCGCAGTAATCATGCACATGTCCTCATAATGCTTAGGTAGATTAAGTGCTCTGTACACATTAAAATTGATTTCCGCATCGCCAACTCTCATCTTCAACTTCCCTTCCCTAAAATCAATAAGTGCTCCACCAGTAGCTAAGAATGGTCGCCCCAAAATAATAGGTACTTCCTCATCTGCCTCGTAATCAACAATAATAAAATCAGCATGAAGAATAAACTCTTCCATTCGAACTAACACATCCTCAATAATTCCTTGTGGCATAACTAATGATCTATCAACCAACTGCAAAGTGATTGTAGTAGGTTTAAGCACCCCCAATCCGAGTTCATGAACAAAGGGAATGGCATCAAATTTATACTAGCCCCTAAATCACACAAGGCTCTACCAACTTCTTGTTTTCCGAGAGACGGAGGAATTGTGAAACACCCAGGATCCTTCAACTTAGGAGGAAGTTTACTCTGAACTCTAGCACTGCACTCTTTAGTAAGTGAAACTGTTTCAAACTCTTTATGTCTTCGCTTGTTTTCCACAATATCCCTAAGATACTTTGCATACTTAGGCACTTCCTGCAAAATTTCCACCAACGGAAAATTCACACGCATTTGGCTCAAAATATCTAAGAATTTCTTGTATATGGCATCATCTTTTTGCTTTTGAAGTCTTTGTGGAAACGGAGGTGGTGGCCTTGTCACAATTTATGGCTTTTCTTTCTTATTCTCCTCAACTAGCTTAGGAACCAATTCTCCTTCAGGTTTAGTTGTATACTTCTTTTTCTCTAGAACTTCTTCTAATTATCTTCCATTTCTCAAGGTAACCGCGTTGACTTGAGCCTTAGGATTAGGCTCAGTATCACTCGGGAGAGCTCCAGCAGGTCTAGTATTTTGATTTGCTGCTAACTGCCCCATTTGCCTCTCAAGTTTCTAAAATATGTCATGCGTTGTTGATTGTCAAGCAAAAACTTCTTCAGCAAGTCATTCGTACTCTCTTCTGTTTGTGGGTGTGGCTTCTGAGGTTGATTGAAATTTCCTTGGGGCCTATACTAATTTTGATTATGTTGATTTCCTCCCCATGAGAAGTTAGGATGATTCCTAAAATTTGGATTGTAAGTGTTCCCATATTGTGCATGCTGATTCATCGGACCACTATTTTGTTGCCCCACATAGTATATTGATTCAGGATTCGTGGGCCACATGTCACTCATATGACTGTCACCACATAATTCGCAGTAAATAGACACATGTTGTACGTGTTGCATCTGTTGTGTTTGTTGCATTGTCATTATGTTCATCTTATTTGCCAACTTTGCAATATCTGCTCTCATGGCTGAGAAGTCATCAAGTTCAATCACCCCGGATGCCTTCTGTTTAATTTCTCTTCTTGCATCCCCATCTCCTTGCCAATTATATCATTAGCAGTTAAGTTATTTAGAAAGAGTTGAATTTCACTGTACGACCTCATTATGCAACTACCCCCACAAGCTGAATCAAGATTCATCTTTGATGCCTCGTCTAGACAATCAACAAAAGTGTGACCCAATACCTCATCAGTCTGACAATGATGCGGGCGGTCTCTGAGTACCTTCTTGTATCTTTCCCAAGCTTGACGAAGTGTCTCGCCATCCCGTTGTTGGAACCCAAGAATTTGGCTCCTCGGCGATTTTGTCTTCATATTAGGTAAAAACGTGATTAAGAATTTCCTTGCTAAATCATCCAAAGCGCGGTTTGAGTTCGCGGGCTCCTTTGCAACCATTCCTTAGATTCCCCCAACAGTGAAAAGGGAAATAGTGTCAGCCTGGCATAGTCCTTGGAAACGTTCGGATAATTGTAAGTGTCTGTAATTTCCAAGAAGTTCTGAATGTGCCTCTGCGGGTCTTCATGAGATAGACCAACATATTGTCCTGTGGACTGAATCAGCTGTACCATGTACTGTTTGAGTTCAAAATGCCCCGTGATATCAGGTTTCACGATAGCCTGAGTCATATTACCAAGATTGGGCTTGGCGGCTTCTATCACCGGACGCTCTTCATTACCTGCCATCTCTATTGGTTGTGGTTGAACTACGATGTCCAACTCTCTTTCTATTCTCTTTCTAGCTTAGACTTCCTTCCTCACTCTATGCAGTGTTCGTTCGATTTTTGGATCAAAATAAAGGAGGTTGTTTGCGCTTCTACTCCTCCGCATTCAAGAGAAGAGCCTGCGTTAACAAAAACAAGGAAACTGAAAATTAAAACTTGAACAAATAAGTAATAAAATCTTAACTCAGTCAAGTAGCTAATTTCTAAGTCCCCGACAACGACGCCAAAAACTTGTTGCTTCCAAACGCACACACAAGTATACGTGGTCGTCAAGTAATAAAGTGACTAAGAGTCGGATGTCGAACCCACGAGGACTTGTGATTAACTATTAACTAAATTAGACTATCCTAATTATCTAAAAAGGATTAAACTTACAAGAAGTGATGCTAAAGTAATTAAACTAAAAAGAAAAACAAATAGTGAACTTTGAACAAAAGGATAGCAGATTTATATATTACCAATGCGATGAAATAATCTAGGGTTATGGGCTATCTAACAATCATATTGTATTCTTCAATTGAATTGACTAATTAATTTATCTGGTTTATTGGTTGACAAGGTTAATATTACTCATAAGAATCAATCGAGTTCTTACTCGCCTATTCAAGCTAACCTAACGCCTATATGTCTATGGAATTAGAACTAACAAGAACGCATTTATAATTACTGTAATCAACCAAGTAAGGCAATTAGGTATATGTCTATCCTAACCGCGAATCCGTTCCCTGATGCCTTGGTTCAAGAACTTGCTCTATTCAATCCTATATGCAATCTAGAATTCCAACTTTCGAGGTCAATTCTAGATTTGTAGATAGTATTTAATTGGTGATCAAATAATTAAATAATTAAGCGCGGGATTGAACAAATAAACCAATACGATAAACTAAGAAACCAAAATTAATATTCGAATAACAATAGTCATGAAAGAACCACAACCCTAGAACGTGAAATTTAGCTCCACATAGACATGGTAGCGAAACAACAAATCATACAAAGAAACATAAGAATTACTAAGTTTTGTGGAAGAAAAAATGAAACCCGGCCTCCACGGCGGCTTTGTGCTCTCCCTAGGTCTCAAAAATTCTCCCTAATAATGGTGTTTTATTACTATTTATATGTGTAAGGAAAATACCTAAGCCAAATAGTCAAGTCCAAAACCAAGTAGGAGACATAATAGGCTTTAAAACCCGGAACACGCGAACACCTCGCTACAGGCCTCGCGGCGCCTGCTCTAATGCAAGCAAATTGGCTCACGTCGCCTGCTTTGCTGCTTCGTTTGTCTTTTGGATTTGCTGCCTAACTCTCTCGTTTTTGTTTCTTTTTATTGGTGTATTCAGTCATTGTTTACTTATGATATCATAATATTTACCATTATCAAATAATCACAATCTATTTTTGTAGTGCATAAAATACACTTAAAATCTCTACTTTTCTCCCAATTTCATCTTCAATATACATACACATAAAATAAGCTCAATTAAGCATAAATAAAGTATAGTTTAGCGTCAAAGCCCCAAAATGTAAGGTAAGTAATACATTAAAAATATGTAATTATAGCCAAACATCATCTATCATATACCTCAATAGAGACTTAGTGACATACTTAGACATGCTTGAATATCATTTTACAGGAATGAATAACATAGACATCCTTAACTTCTAAGAGTAGAAACAATTATGAAATAACATTACATTTACGTATCGTTACTTGGATCATGCCAAAATAAGGAAAAATTAGCCTTAACATACCTGAGCAGATTCTCTTGACAATCCCTCTAACACACGTCTTTTGCAAAAACACGTAAGTGTGGATCGAAGTAGGGAAAAATCCGTATGACATTCTTGGGAAAGGTTGCACCGTACTCTCTTTGAATCGCAAAATCTAACGTTTCTTAAGATGCTATGAAATCAAGTGCTCCATCATGGGTTATTTTGGTGTTGTAGTAGGGAAATATTATGTAATCTCTTAATACATTCTAACATGTGTTTGTAATAGAAAGAACATTATGAAACTAATCACTTGAACATCTAAAGGCCAAATGAAGAAAAATGATAATCTTCTAAGTAGGTGTTTACACGTAATGAAGAAAGTAGTCACTTGCGTTTATCACTTTACTTTGCCACCTTTCAATTTGATTTCATGAGTTACTTAGTTTGAAGGGTGGGCTGCCATACAGTGAAATTTAATCCTTATCCAATTTATCCCTAATTAATTAGGTAATATCACATTACCCAACAATTAACCAATTACCCACATAATTAAAAATTATATCTACTTACTTAGATTACTACTCACTTTTAACATACTTTGTACACCTCGCTATCATGGTCATGTGGTATATTACTAGTCCATAAACACCGGGCATTTTATTATAGCTTGGACCGTATTTTATCTCCAAATGTCAAACTTCGACCAACCTCAATTTCTTCAACTCGTTTACCCTCTCACCTTTACGACTTTACTTATCACTTGTTATAAATATCATAAATACTTATAACCTCGAAAATAGTCTTGTCCTCGTCCTAAAGTACTACTATTAAAGTATCAAATTATTAATAAAGCATGGTACCATATAAAATCAATACAATACACTATTATTTCATTAAAACGTCCATATAAAAATGCATATATTTTCTCAACTTCTAATTTTCCTAATCTCATATAAAGAGTACAAATTTTCGTATGCCTAATTTTTAAAATGGTAAAAAAACAACCTTCTTTTCTTGTGAGAAAATAATTTCTATATTTACAATAAAGAAAATCTCATAAACTTCCTCATATTAGGTGTATAATTTAAAGTATATTGGGAAGTAGCAATGTTAATAACTATATGAAATCATATTTTCAAACTTGTTTTACAAAAATCTTCCGCTCAGAACACCATATCAAATGTATATATCGATATCAAGGTTGTTAAACTTATGGGGTCTTACAATAACATAGTCATAAATCCTCTATAATCTTATGAATGGTCTTAATCCCTTCAAACTCATATGGATTACTACGACTTATCCTATATTAAAGTACGGGATGTAACACTCCCAGACCCATTAACCTCGCGTTCGCGAACGCGAACCCCCCCCCCCCTTCTCGCTAAGAGTTTGCGACCACATCCTCGCATTCGCGTAAACGCAATCCACCCCTGTCCAAGTTTCCCCTTCGCAATCACGATAGAGAATTTGCGATCGCGAAGCATTGCACCAGACATCGGGAGATAGCTGAACCAACAATTTCCCTAAGTCCAAATGGTTTGTAGCCTATCCAAAATTCACTCGAGCCCCTCGAGCTCAAAACAAAACATGCACACAACTGTAATAACATCATAAGAACTATCTCGCGCGATCATAACACCTAGAACTACGAATCGAACATAAAAATGCATGAAATTTTCAAAGAAGCTCAAGAACTTTCAAATTCGCAACTGAGCGTTCGAATTCTATCAAATCAAATCCGTTTTACACCAATTTTTGCAGACAAGCTTTAAGTAGTAAAAAGAACCTATACCGAGTACCGAAATCGAAATTCGAACCCAATAGCAATAAAGTCAACCTATGGTTAAACCTAAAAAAATTGTAAACCTTCACATTACTAGTTTTCAACAAATTACGTCAAATTAAGTTAGGGACTTCCGAATTCAATTTCGGGCATGCGCCTATGTCCAAAATCACAATACGGACCCACCGGGATCATCAAAATACCGATCCGTGGTCATTTATACAAAATGTTGATCGTAGTTAAGTCAAGTCATTTTTAAAGCCAAAAATCATATTTTCTTCAAAATTTTGCATAAAATCTTTCCGGAAAGACATAGACTACACATGCAAATCGAGAAACATTAAATAGAGCTAATAGAGGTCTCGAAACACAGAAATAAGGGTTAGAAATTAAAACAACCTATCGGCTCATCACATTTTCCGCCTCTAAAAGAAACGTTCGTCCTCGAATGGACATAGAAAAGTAATTGGAGTAGTGAAAAGGTGGGGCTATCTACTCCGCATTTTAGGATCGCACTCCCACGTAGCTTCCTCGATCGGATGACTTATGCACTGCACTCTAACAGAAGAATAACCCTTAGACCTCAACTTCCCGGATCTGCCATGCTAGAATAGCCATTGGCTCCTCCTCAAAAGTCAAATCCTTGTCCAATTGGACTGAGTTGAAATATAATACATGGGACGGATCACCGTGATACTTCTAGAGTATGGAAACATATAACACCGGGTGAACTACTAATAAGCTTAGTGGGAATGCAAGCTTGTAATCTAGCTCACCAACCCTCTCAAGGATCTCAAAGATCCGATATACCTAGGGCTCAACTTGCCCTTCTTCCCGAACCTCATCACACCCTTCATGGGTGAAACCTAGAGCAAAACCCTCTCTCCAACCATAAATCAACATCACGAACTCTTTGCTTGGCATAACTCTTCTGCCTAGACTGTGTTGTATGAAACCAATCCTGAATTATCTTGACCTTTTCCAAGGCATCCTGAACCAAATCCATACCCAACAATAAAGCCACTCCCGGCTCAAACCAAACAACTGGAAAATGAAACTGCCTCCCATATAAGGTATTATAAGGAGAAATATGAATACTCGATTGGTAGCTGTTGTTGTAGACAAATTCCACAAGTAGCAAGAGCTGGTCCCAAGAACCCCTGAAATCCATAACACGGGTGCAAAACATATCCTCCAATATCTAAATGGTTAGCTCGGACTGACCATTTGTTTGGGGGTGAAATGTTATACTCAACTAAACTTGTGTGTCTAACGCACGTTATACGGCCCTCCAGAAGTGCGATATGAACTACGTGCCCCGCTAAAAAATTATGGACACGGGCACACTGTGAAGACTAACAATCTTGCGGATATAGATCTCAACCTACCTCTCTGAAGAATGGGTAGCTTCCACCGGAATGAAATGCGCCGACTTGGTCAACCTATCCACAATGAACCATATTGCGTAAAATTTCTTCAAAGTCCGTGGGAGACCAACAACAAAATCCATGGTAATATGCTCCCACTCCCACTCGGGAATCTCAAGTCTCTAAAGAAAGCCGCCAGGTCTCTAATGCTCATACTTTACTTGCTAGCGATTCAAACGTCGATCCACCTACTCAACTACTTATTTCTTCAATCTTCTCCATCAAGAATGCTGCATCAAATCCTGATACATCTTGGCGGAACCCAGATGAATGGAATATCGCGAACTGTGGGCCTTCTCAAGAATCAACTCACGAAGCCCGTCCATAGTGGGCACACAAATAGGACACTACATTCGCAACACCTCATCATCTCAAATAAAAACCTTTTTGGGATCATCGTGCTGCACTGTATCCTTAAGGACAAGAAAATAGGGGTCGTCATACTGACGCTGTGATGACCCAAAAGGTCATCCTAATATAATTCTAGCTAAATCAGTGTTTCGAGACCCCAAAAGCCTCCGTTGATATCACCTCAATACGCGTGTGTAGCCCGAGCGTGTCGTCGGGAAGTCTTTATGTTGAAAATTGGATGAAAAATGGGATTTGTGATAATCAAATGAATAAAGTTGACTTTGGTCAGCATTTTTGGTAAACGGACCCGGACACGTGATGTGACGGTCCCGGAGGGTCCGTAGGAAAATATGGGACTTAGGCGTATGCCCGGAATCGAATGATGAGGTCCCAAGCCCGAGAAATGAATTTTTAAAGAAAATTATTTTCTGAAAATTATAAATGAATTTAAAAATGAATAATTGTGTGAAAACCATGTTACCGGGCCCGTATTATGGTTCCGGAGCCCGGAACAGGTTTGTTATATGTTATTTGTCCTATCCTATGAAATTTGGTGTAAAACGGACTTGAAATGACGTGTTTCGGATAAAAATGGGAAATTTGGAAGTTTATGAAGTTTGAGAAAATTCTAAGAGTTTTGAGGTTTGATTCATGGTTTTTGATGATATTTTGATGATTTAAAAGCTTGAACAAGTCCGTAGGATATTTTAGGAGTCGTGTGTGTTTTTGGTTTTGAGCCCCGAGGGCTCGGGTGAGTTTTGGGTAGCTAACGGGGTGTGAAAAATATTAAAATCTGGTGTGATGTTGCAGGTTTCTGATGTCTGGTGTGATACCTTTCGCGAACGCGGCCAAGGGCACGCGAATGCGAAGGGTAAATAGTGTGGCTTGGGTTTTTGTTCTACGCGAATGTAGGGGTACAGGCACGAACGCGGAGCTATGTGGGGCTGCTCTACGCGAACGCGACACCCCTCTCGCGAACGCGTAGTGTTATGGGGTGGGGTCTAGGGGTCAGGTAGGTTGTTCTTCACGAACGCGGGCAGTGGCACGCGAACGCGGAGGGTTAGGGGGTCAGACCTACGCGAACGCGGCCCTGGTTCCGCGAACGCATAGGTCCCAGCTGCCAAGCCTTCGCGAACGCGGCCAGTGGCTCGCGAACGCGAAGGGTAAATACACCC
>MDKH01071796.1:0-26744 GCA_005239495.1 Nicotiana undulata | reverse complement strand
ACAAAAGACTTGGTCACGCGAGTCTAAATCAGCTTAACAAATTAGTCTCTAAGGACTTAGTGGGAGGGATTCCTAACATTAAGTTCAAGGAAGACAAAGTCTATGAGGCATGTGCAAGGGGAAAGCAGGTAAGATCCACATTCAAAAGCAAGAAAATGGTCAGTACCACCAGGATGTTGGAACTGGTTCATATGGACTTATGTGGTCCTATGAGAACTCTGAGCAGAGGTGGTAAGAAATATGTAATGGTGCTAGTTGATGATTACTCAAGGTTCACTTGGACCTTATTTCTGACATCTAAAGATGAAGGATTTGATATGTTCACTTCATTTGTTAGAAAAACTCAAAAACAGTTAGGAAATCAACTAGCATCAATAAGATCTGATCATGGTACTGAATTTGAGAATGCAAAGTTTGCTGAATTTTGTGATGAACATTGGATATCACAACTTTTCTGCCCCTAGAACCCCACAGCAAAATGGGGTTGTTGAAAGAAAGAACATAACTCTGGAAGATATGGCTAGAACCATGCTTCTTTCTAGCAAACTACCCCACAGCTTCAGGGCAAAAGCAATAAACAATGCATGCTACTTAATAAATAGATGCATGACCAGACCACTGGTAGAGAAAACTCCTTATGTATTACTTAAAGGGAGAAAGCCCAACATATCCCACCTTAGGGCTTTTGGATGCAAGTGCTTTGTGCACAATAATGGAAAGGATTTCCTAGGTAAATTCGATCCTAGAAGTGATGAGGGAGTATTCTTGGGATATTCATCACATAGAAAAGCTTATAAAGTATATAATAAAAGAACTATGTGTGTAGAAGAAAGTGTGCATGTTGTCTTTGTTGAAACTAACACTCTTTCTGAGAGATAGGAACCAGAAGATGAGGAGCTTGGACTGGTCAAACGCAGTGAAAAAATTGAAGAAAATATGGAAGATGGAATAGGTGATGGAACAGGTCCAACTACCCCAAGCAACATGACAGGGGGAACTCAACAGCAAATTACTCTAGACCTTGGCCCTGATCCTGTTCCACAACAACAAGACACCATGAGATCATATAGAAGTGAACAACTGGTACTCAAACCACACATATATCAGAGTTCTCACCCTTTTGAGAACATCATAACAGATTTGACATCCGAAATCAAAACAACATCCTCTTTGAAAAATCTGTGTGCGTTTGATGCCTTTCTATCCTTGATCGAACCAGAGAACATTGGTGAAGCCTTATAGGATGTTGACTGGGTAAATGCCATGCAAGAAGAGCTTAATCAATTTGAAAGAAGTCAAGTATGGAACTTGGTACCCAGACCACTAGACAGATCAGTAATTGGCACAAAGTGGGTCTTCAAGAACAAACTCGATGTGGATGGAACTGTTACAAGAAACAAGGCCAGACTGGTTTTGCAAGGATATAGTCAAGAAGAGGGAATTGACTATGATGAGACCTTTACTCCTATGGCAAGACTGGAGGCAATCATACTTCTTATAGCATTTGCTGCACACATGGAATTCACTCTCCATCAGCTACCTAAAGGAAGAAGTATTTATCAAACAGCCTCCAGGTTTTGAAAGCAAGGAGTCACCTGACCATGTATACAAACTTGACAAGGCTATGTATGGACTCAAACAAGAACCAAAAGCATGGTATGAGCGGCTATCAACTGCTAGAACATGGATACAAACAAGGTAAAATTGACAGTACCTTGTTCTTAAAGGAAAAAGGTAAGGATTTTCTGGTTGTGCAAATATATGTGGATGATATCATATTTGGGGCAACCTCTGAAAAATTGAGTAAGGAATTTGCTAAACTTATGGGGAGTGAGTTTGAGATGAGTATGATGGGTGAGCTAAACTTCTTTTTAGGCTTGCAAATCAAGCAAAACTCAAATGGAACAATGATCCATCAACAAAAATATGTGAAGGAACTGCTCAAAAGATTTAAAATGGAAGACTCAAAAAAATTGACAACCCCATAGCCACAGCTACAAAATTAGATGTGGATGAACCTGGTTCATCCGTTGATCAGAAGCTATACAGAGGGATGATTAGGTCTTTACTATATCTCAGTGCCAGCAAACCTGATATTGTGTTCAGTGTAGGACTGTGTGCTAGATTTCAGGCAAATCCAAAGGAGTCTCATCTAACTGCAGTGAAGAGAATTCTGAGATATCTGAAGATCACTACTTATTTATGTCTTAGGTATCCTTAAGGTAGTAATTTCAACCTTGTAGGATATGCTGATGCAGATTATGCAGGTTTTCTGAATGACAAGAAAAGTACCTCAGGCATGGCTCACTTTTTGGGCTCTTGCCTTGTGTCTTGGGCCACCAAGAAACAAAATTCAGTAGCCTTGTCTACTGCTGAGGCTGAATATGTGGATGCAGCCTTATGCTGTGCTCGGTTGCTATGGATCAAGCAACAACTCATGGATTTTGGTATAGGGGTTGGATGCATTCCTATTTTCTGTGACAACACTAGTGCAATTAGCATGACAAAGAACCCGGTTCATCATAAGAGAACCAAGCACATAGATGTCAGACACCATTTCCTAAGAGATAAGTATGAAAAAGGAATGATCTCAATCGAATTATGTGCCACTGACAAACAAATTGCAGATATCTTTACTAAGGCACTAAGTAGGGAACATTTTGAGAGAAACAGGCTTGAATTAGGGATGATTAATATCACCTAATTGAAAAACAAAAATAAAAAAATAAAATAAAAAATTGGCTAGAAACACTAAAATAGGTAACTAACTAGACTAATTATTGCTCAGTATCATGACTTCACTTCCATACTCTATTGACATGTATTAATATGATTCTCTGGCTGCTAATGATGTTTTTCTATCTTTGTAAATTGAGGCAAATTAAAGACTATAACACGATGAACCTGGTTCATCGCTGCTGGTTCATCTGACTGACAAGGTACGTGCTCATCTCCATACACTTATTGAAATAATTATAGTCACACATGAGCAGGACTCTATCTATATTTGGTTCATTTCAAACTCTTAGTACTTATCACAAAATGAACCCGTTCCATCGACCTTAATTAGCCTAGATATTAGGGAGTCAAAATCGTCTAATCACTGACACTCCTGCAGCGATTAGACTTCCACTTGCTAAAGAATTATGCCCGTTGTACATTTCATAACCACATCTTTAAAAGGCCGTAATTACCTCCCCTCTTCAAAACATAACCGTCGAACCAAGTACATCATTCATCTCATACCAAACTGATCAACTTTCTTCTCTCCCCAAATATTCATAACAATGTCTTGTTCACCACCCCCTGCTTCATCTTCATCAACCAACACTGGTTCTAATTCTCCATCGATACACATCTCACATTCTCCAACCAGGTCTTCGACCCCCCTAAACCCTCCAGTCCCTGAAACCACCCCTTCACCGAAATCAGTCCCAGCCGTTACACCTAGCCCCACTCCAGCCCCCAGACAATGAAGAGTAAAGGTGTTGGCCAGGAAAACAGTTGCATCTGGTTCTCGTGAAAATATTTTAAATGAGATACTTTAAGCTAGCAAGGTCCAAGAATCTGAATCCTCTAGTGAGTCCTTCAAATCTGCAAATGAGGATGAAGCACCAGGTTCATCTGACACTGAAATGGGAAATCTTGAAGTTGGGTCTGCACCTGAAGTGGCTGATAACAGGTTTATTTTGATTGGGTCGATAGTGGATGTAGAGGTACCTGATAGGCGAAGAAAAATTGGGAGAAATATAAACATTGAGAGAGAGGGAGAAGGGAGTTCAGAAAGGGGATCTGCGAAGGAAGGTGCCACTCTGGCTATTTGTGGCCCCGCTCATATGATTGTTGAGGAAGGAGTCATAGCTTTAGGGGGAAGCAATTCTGGGGAAGCAGCAGCAGGTCTGGAAAGTCAACAACAAGCAGTAGATGAACCTAGTTCATCTATTGAGGAAACGTTGGTTGAGATGCTGAAAACGTTGGGGGAGTCCTACAACCCCAAAAAGAAGAGAACTCCAAAATCCAAGAAAGCTAATATCCCGATTCCAACCAAGAAAAGGAAAGCTGCATCATCTGTTGATGCTCCTGCCCCAAAGAGTCGTGCTACTAGAAGCACTGTTAGGCAACAAGAAGAAGAATTGGAAAAAGCTCTGAGAGAGAGCAAGAGGAAGAAGTCTGCCAAGGGAAAGGCAAAAGTTGGAGAGCCTATTGAGGCAGTTCATGTTGATGACGAAGAGTTGGACCTGGTCCATCATGAGGAGCAGCCAACACCAGTTGAGGTTGAGACACCAAAACCTAAGAAAGCTAAGGCTTCTTCCAAGAAGTCAACATCTATGTCTGCCACACCCTCAACGATTGCAAAGAGGACTAGGTCTGAGTCAAAGAAAGTAAAGATTGTTGATGATGAGGAATGGAGTGGAGAAGAAGAGGAAGTGTCTGGTGAGGAGACTGACAATCTCACACTGTTTGGAAAGCATACTATCTTGAAGGGGAAGCTGGTTAGAGACCTTGAGGAATGAGGGATGATTTTCTTTATGGATACCTTGGCTGCGCATAGGGCTGCTTATCGGGCGGATTGGGCGGTTATTTACTCTTAACGGTTTGGCTTATCGGTTATCGGCTTTTAAATGTATTAATTCGCTAGACACCCGATAAGATATCGGGCGGATTGGTATCAGTTTACCTCTTATCGGACGGTTATCGGGTGGTTTATCGGCCTAATTCAACCTATGGTTATCGTATTGCTTGAGGCAAAGACAAATTATAACTTATAAGTTCTTTCTTTGATAACAGAATAGGAAAAGAAAGGACTTATAAATTGTCAAAGTGAGATATGTGACTTACTGACTTTAATGCTAGAGAGAAATCATTAAGACAAACCAATTACAAACTTCATAAATTAAATTGACTCGTGCTGATTTAGAAGCACAACACTCCCTGCCAGTATACACTTAAGTACTTGCAACAAATATACACTTTGCCTTTATAAACAAAAGCTTATACTTTTGTTACTTCCATAAACTGTTGTTGCAATGTTTTACAGAAAATACGGTACTAAAAATCATACTTGTTGTAATAGGAACACATTTCAGTTAACGTCCAAAAACTGTTTTACAGAATTACAGTATCAAAAAGCAGAACACATTTGCAAATTGTACGCATTTGTAATGAATTTACACCCCAAAAACCTATATTAACACAAACATAGTTTCTACCCACGAAACTGCGCTACATTGTCCAGTCCCATCTATACTTCTTCTCCTATTTCAATTACATGAAAAACACAAAAGAAATAATCAGGATTTAAAACCTATATTAGCACAAACAGAGTTTCTGAACACAGCAACAATCATGAGCTATTTTTTCATATATTTACAAGACAGCAGCAATCATGAGCTATTTTTTCATATAGCAGCAGTTTTGTTCCATGGTTGGCTTCATTTTGGTTTTACCTTCTCCAAATAATTTTATATTTACAAGACAGCAACAATCAGGAGCTAAAGAATGATTATTGATAATAGGGACAATACCTTCAAAGAGTAACAAGGTTCAAATTTCATTGATTTCTTCTTCTAAAAGAAGGAAAGAAAGGAACAAAGAAAATTACAAAGAAGGATTTGAATAGAAAAATACAAAGAAATGAGCGAAAGGGATGAAGTCAAGAAATAATGCTTCCCACTGTTAGTTCAATTAACAGTAAATACACACTTATATACATCAAATACTTGAGGCCTTGATGGGTTAAATTCGAATTCTTACCAAATATATTAACACTACACGTCAATTACGTAAGGGTCTTTTCCATTGCTGGCTAAATCTGAAGAAAAAAATTAAAATAATGAGTCGTGTGCTAAATATAAGCATATCAACAACACTTATATACAACAAATATAGTAACAATGTTATTACCTTGTTCAAGCTGCTCGATTTTATCAAGATCTTCCTCAACACTAATAGGTTGTTTTAATTTTTCATTTCGAAGCCAATCTTAAAGACACACTAGAGCTTGCACCAATTTAGGAGTTAAGAAACTCCTAAATGAATCAAGAAGACGTCCTCCCGTACTAAACGCACATTCGGATGCCACACTTGAAACCGGAACAACTAATACATCACGAGCCATCTCCGCAAGAATAGGAAATCTAGCCGAGTTCAATTTTCACCAAAGAAGAACATCAAATTCTTTAGTGTCATCCTCAGTTTCTTCACCTAAATATTTATCTAACTCTGTTGTAGTATTAACACCTCCACTCCCACTTTTATATTTTTTTTATATCTTGCATGAGTGATTGTAAAAGTCCTATATTTTGGGTGCTTGCTTAACTGCCAGAAAGCCCGGAAGTCGAAGTGTCCAATGAAGAACAGTCTGAAGATGAAGCAAGCACAACACCTTTTGAGTTGGACTTTACATACTCACTAAATAATGAAGTCATGTACTTCGTCACTTCTGCTTGTATAGTTGGCCCCTGATCTACACCAAACATCTTTACAAATGCATAGCCAACCGATTCAATCTTGTAACGTGGATCCAAAATACATGAGATAAAAATTATCTTGTTCATTTTCCCTAGATCACCCCAATACTTATCAAACTTTTCTTTCATATTCTTTTCCATTTCACTTAAAATTGTATCTTCATTTGCTATCAATTGCTTCAAATAAACAACAACAATAATAAGGCGTTTAGGACACTTAAGCATATGAGAAAGAAGTGTCGACGTACCGTCTTTGGTCTTAAATACGTACTCAATAAAGCAATAGTTACATTTTGCTTTTGTACTCCCTTCAGAAGTAGTAATTTCCGTAAAATGATCCCACACAACTGACCTTTTTCTCCTTTTTTTGGTTATATTTGACTTTGTTGTTTGAGCTTGACTTGTTGCATTTGAATTAGAAGCTCCACTTTCCCCCATCATCACCTTATCACTTTGTATATTTTCAGCCATGTATGAGTCACTGCAAACAAGAAAAGAAAAGGAATGAGAATAAAGACATCAAGTAGTAATGGACCATAACTTAAAGAGCAAAAACACCAAATCAGAAGCACAAATGATAAGCATGTGTTAGAAGCACAAATGAGCAAAAACACCATATCATCGTGAATATAAATACATGACTGTAATTCCTTGGAATATTGCAAATGTTTATATGGATTGTATGGTACTGTATGAAGTCATGTACTTCTCTTTTGTAAGTTTTTTCAAGCAAAACTCACGCACAGTGTTCTAAATCACCATTAAGTCTCCTATTAGCGACCATAACTATACTTCTGTTAAGTAGATCATTCAAGAAAATTCGAGATGTTTCCTCCATATTCTCTGTATCAATATGCAGTACAAACTCTTCACACCCAACCAAAAGGAACTCTAAGTTGAAACCTACTCAGCCAAGAAAGCATCAAACAGATAATATACAATGGCTATCAATAGGGAGTAAAATCACACTCATTTTCAAGCCCTTTCATCGGCAACATAAACTCTAAGACTAACCAAACATTATGGTCCGCTTTCAGTTATGTATGAGCCATCTAATGAGAATTGAGAGGGAGAGGCGAGACGGCAACATACAACCAAAAGTATAAGCACCATACTTAGCCAAGATTGAATTACAATTTACATTGTAAATCCAATTTAAAAAATTTGTAATAGAAATCTCCTTACTTTTTCTAATAATGAAGAAAAATTAAGCTCATTCTGGATTTACATATTTGAATGAAATGACTTGCACTAAACAGGAAAGATACAAAGGATCCATAAATTTGGAAATTTGTGCACTTAATTGTATATACATTAACATCACATAAAAAAGTTCACCAAAAACTGTGTTGTTCAGACGAGCTAAATGAAGCAAGTGCCACTATAACAAAAAAAAAATCCTATGCATAACAATCGATCCATTTAACCTACCATCCACTTTTGATTTTGACATCAACAAGAAAAGAAACTTACCATATGCTGAGTGCTGACTGCTGCTTTGGCTTACTGGCTATGGCAAGAGAGAGAGGCGAAACAGAGAGAGGGAGACAGGAGACGGCGAGTCACAAGTAGACCGGAGACGGCGAGTCCAACAGAGTGGTGGCTGTGAGGCTGTCTTTTAGACAAGACGGCTGTCGGCTGGTGAAATGAAGTCGACGAGGAGAGTAGGCGTTAGGAATTAAGTTTGATTTTAGGGTTTCTGTTTGTTTAAGAATTAGGACTAGAGACAGAGTACTGGGACTCTAGAAGTGGAAGGGATTTTGTCTTTTTGTTTTTGATATTTAATATCTAATATATAATTATATATGGATAAAAATAAATTTTATATTCTTAACGGGTTAACAGATTATCCGTTAAGAAAATTGAATAATCCGCCCCCAAACCGATATGCCGTTAATTAAAAAATTTCAATATATTCCCCGTCCGTTAAACCGTTAACCCGATATCAGTAAGCCATTAAGCTTCGGTTCGGTTCGGTTTCGGATCGGTTTTGAACACCCCTAGTTGCGCAAGGGTGGAAGGACATGGTTCTTCACCTTGAGGGAAGGCTGGCTAGGAATGAGTTGGTTGAATTTATGGCCAACGCAATTGTCAAAGAAGGCAGGGTATCCTCCAAGGTTCAAGGAGTTGCGATTTCATTTGATGCAAAGGAGTTAGGGGAAATACTGCATATCCCGTCTGAGGGTTATGATGACTACACTAGGCAAAGGTGGCCTAATCTGGATGATTTTCCCTCAGCTCTTCAAATCACCAGGTCCATCTGTGAGAATGAGCAAGAACTGGAGCTCAGGGCAGTGTTTAAGAGTGAGATGATGCCTCAGCACAAACTGTTCTTTGAATTTGTGATAAAATTTCTGCTGCCAAGGCAAGAGCGAAGGCACATTGCCAGCTACATGGACCTCACACTTATGGAATGCTTGTACAGGGGTGAACAGATCAATTGGCTTGCCTTCATCATCCACCACTTGGATAGGGTTGTGAATGGAGCCAAGACACATGTTATACCTTATGGGTTTATCCTGACTGCTGTGCTTGCTCACTTCAAGGTTCCAGTGAAGAATGCTAAAATGGCTACTGCTAAGGACTACTTTGGGAAGAATACGTTGCTGACATGTGACTACATTGTTAATATTCCTGAGGATGAACCTGGTTCATCTAGTTGGAAACTGCCTGTTAATAGCAAGGTCAGGACACTTGTGCAGGAAGGTGAGATCAAGGATGCAGCATTGCTTATTGTTTCTATTATTATGGTTTCTTAGCACCAGAGTAAATCAACTCGTTTTTCCTTTTTAAAGAATTTTCTGGATAAAAGTATCATTGAAAAAATGTACATTGCTTCTTTTTTTTTCCTTCTTTTTCCAATTCAATGTTTTACAAAATATACGTAGACCATCATAAGAGTTTCTAGCATACCTTATGCTTTAAGGAGAAGCAAAGACAACAACATTGATGACAACACAAATCCATTGAACCAATTCTACTCATTTGGAGCCTTCAACCACACTGTTGTGACCTAAAAATAATTTTAGGAAGATAAATAAAAAGAGAGAAAAATATGGTAAATGGAAAAAGCAACAATTAAATATTAGACATGCTTCTTCTGTTTAAAATATTCGCTAATATCATTTACACTATCAATGCATATAAGTTAAACCCTTTTTAGAATATATAGAGCAAGGCGTGGGAGAGCCGAGTGTACCTTGGATTCCAAAGGCATTATTGGTGATGATGAGGATATCTTTTTAGTTGAGATAAGTATAGTATAGCAATAATTGCATAGATAGAAGCTTCTAAACTCAATCATTTGGCTCTCCTAAGCTTTACCACCACCCTGAGATTCTCTAATTGATACCCTGCATCATTGTCCAAATTTCCATCATGGGCTCACCACCATTTTTTCCTGGAGGCATGCGTCCATCTTCAAAATTTGCTGATGTCCTACCGAAATGAGCAGAAGTTCCTCACTTCATTGGCTGAGTCTTCCTCTTTGACCTTGTTATTCTTCATTTACTTGATAATGACATCAATCTCCCTCTGCTAGAGGGATAATTTCAGCATTGTAACTTATCCTTACAATAACAATAAGGCTCCAATAAATTGTAAAATAAAACTTCTCGCTCAATACCCTCAAGTTACAACTTTATATAAAGACTTTACTGGGTAGTTATTGTTGTTGTTGTTGTGTATCCGCCTATCAGGGTAATGCGAGAGTCATAATTCTATTGAGATGAAAAATACCAAATAACATATTTGTGCGATGATATATATTACTCATGTTAATTATAAATTAATTACAACTCTGGTAAAAAATATGAGGAGTTAATGCAGTCCCTAATACTATCACCAATGACGTCTGCAGAATCAAATTTTGAACCCAAAAAGATTTTAGCATTTCTTAAAAAATGATCTCATTTGCTTTGACGTGTAAATACAAAAAAAAAAAAAAAAAAATTAAATCAAGCAAGGGCAAACCATGACACACATGACAATTTTCTGTACACGTGCCAAACGGGTAATCCTAAGTGAAACATTTCTATGTACATGTATAATATGATAGTTTTAAATGTTATAGAGGTGCAAAGGGACATTATATCATAGATCATAATATGCAACAAAAACAAACATTTGCATTTGCGAATACATCAGAAGCACATCTGAATTTATTAATTAAAGGGGCTGTAATCATCAGCCCAAGGCATCCTTTGTCATTCCAAAAACACAAAATGAGGAGAGGTTTTGGAGCACCTATAGAAAGCAAGTAACACCAATCAATTAAAGGAAATTGAATTTAGAAGAGTGCCAAAATTAGATGCGTACTTTTTTGTTTTCCACATTGGAAGAAAAATAGTGAGAGTTGTACTACTTTCAGAATGCCAATAGAGCAACATAGCATAAGAGGATGTAAAGTAGAATATTCAGGATTCACATGGTTCATAAAACAATAGTTTTTTGACAGGCTGGAATTGGACGAAAAATCTAACATCTGAGTTTGTCTTCAGAAGCAACTATTTTAATACTTTGTTCATTTCTGTCAGCTTTTCATTCACACCTTAATTCCAGATTGGATTCGACTAAACTCAAGAAAGGAAGATCAATCAATTATACTGTCTTAATTCCAAATTAGTTGGAACCCTTTATCCATTCTAAGCGAATTATAAAAACATAAATTTCAGTAGTTAGACAATACCTTCTACTCATATACCAATGAGAATAGAACATTCACGAATAAGGTGTTGGCGATGCACTGAAGTGGGTTTGAGACACTCACGATATATCCTTTCAAGAGCTTCAACCTGCACATGAGTATAATGAACTCATTCAAGATATTAATTGCCATTAGAGAGTGCAAAAATAAGTAGCAATCCTCCTCAGTAAGAGAGAGTGAGAGAGGAACTTTGCATCAATACTAAAACAAAAGCCCTCTAGGTCTACCCAAACTGCTTTTCATCAAAGGTTACCATCATAAAATATTATGGTTACATATAAAAATTGGCAGGAAAAACTAAAACCATGACGTCTATGTCAGCAATGTTAGGTGGAATTGATTATGCTTTACAAGATCATAACTGCAACGAAATCAAAATTAAGTTCAAGCATGGAAAAGACCCTAGTAAAGCACACAACCTCAATTTCAATATTAGACTTATTTGTGAAAATCACATCCATATAACAATTCATGGCACAACTTGTATCGTATAAGCAGTCAACAAAAATTCATCCCACATTTCATGAAAGCCCCTAAGAAGTGCAACGAAGGACCAAAAGAACTGCTCTATTCATCAAATAGTCATCCAAATGACAGGAAAAAATACTCCAGGACTACAATGAAGGAAACCATAACAGTCAAAAGCGTCATCACCACTTGACAGTAAGGTATTACCTTTTTATTTCTTTATGACTTTCGGTTTTCTAAGAGATTGTAGTGGCTTCAAGCCATTAACTGTAAATATTAGAGAATTTGATTTTCTACCTCAATTACCCACAATTTAACACATGAAACAAACTTATAGAAGTTATATTTACCACAATCCAAAAGATCAGTGGGACTCTTTTGATTTTTCTTTTCATCTTTGATAATATCAAGAACATCAAAAGAAGTCCCAATAGAAATAGGAATTAATCTTGTCATGTTCTAACCTCAGAAGGCGATAAGAATGAGTATTACGCAGTGGGCAAACAAATGAATAGTCCCAGTATACTGCCAACGGGGTAAGTCTATTTCAATTCCACAAGAACAGATAAACAAATTTCTTATTTGCATGACATTAGAACAGCAGCAGTCCAAATGGTTAGACAGTAGAATCAAGTTGAATATATGAATATTTGAAAATCATCTAAATTCAATTGTCAAATCTACTGCAAATGAACTAGATTATGTTAATGGCACTATATTTAGTATCAGTTAACTTAAGGGAATAAAGTCAAATATATTTGCATAAAAGTATTGTAATCAAACAGACCTTAGATTCCAAGTTTATCAGACTATCTTCAAAGCTACCTACCACTCAAAGATGAAGAAGCGTGAGAGTCAACAATGCACAATAAGTAAAATTAAAATGAGTACACTATATTATGACAGAATCAAAAAATGTTTCATAATACAAATTTCAACTTCTATTTGTTGCCTTTTATTCTTCTCAATAATTCAGAAGTCAACAACAGTGGACATCTTATCATCTTCTAGTCACTCATGCTCGTGCTTACCTGTCTAGTTTGACAAAATCAGATTTAAAGCTCCTTAGACTTGGGAACATTTATCATAAGATCATCGTCCCTCTTTGCATTCACAACAATGAGAAAGTCCTTGTGTGGCATAACTACATTGCATATATTGAATCAATAAATATCCTCAGAATCCTAAAGCAAGAGATCAGCAACAAAAATACAAACATATCAAGATTCAATAATTTTACTACTTCTTGGTACTACTAAAGAATCAAGTTTACAAGATGTACAGAGGTTTATGAGATACCTATTTACTAACTGTTCACATATTAATGAAATGTGATGCATCGACTTGAAGGCCAACCAAGGTATATAGTTGTCAGCTTCGTTTGTTGTGGTCTTCGGCAAGTACATTGGGATCTGTTACATGACGTAGCCAAGGTAGGAATTATTGTCGTAAGAATGTATGAACAAAAAACAACAGAAAAATGCCATGTGATAACAGAAGTACACAAGTAGTAGTGTAGCTAATTTATGTAGAAAGAAATTATTCACAACTTTCAAGCATTATCATGTTATTTGTTTAAATTAGGTCCAAAGTAGTTAAGAGGTATAAATAGAATACATTTTACGGGAGCATTTAATTTTCTACTCCATATGTTTCTGCTGCTACCTGAATCAACATGTCATAAGCTTAGATTTGCTACTACTCCTGTTTCAGCACATATCAATTCATAGTATCGACCCAGCAATGGAGATGAAATCATACTATCATACTATCATACAGGGTTCACACTGTATCTTGTGAAAGAAAGACATAAATCATGCTTTCAGCCTAGACCACATCTTTATGGTGCTGTTATATATTGTCTCTTTTCATTTTCTTGAGCCCCGGGTCCTTCAGAAACAACCTCTATACTGCCTCGGGGTTGGGGTAAGGTCTGCGTACACACTACCCTCCCAGACCCCACTAGTGGCTTGCATTTTATTTTCTTTCCAATTTTCCCTTCGTCTTTGTTGCGTCTCTTTGCTTTCCTCCTCTGTGATACACTTGCGTTCCTTTGACAATTTTTTAAAGAAGTTCTTGAAAAAGATAAATTTAAACAGATGGGGTTGGTCATAAAGAAGAGGCCTAACTAAGTTTGAAAAGTCCAAAGCTAACTATAAAATACCAGAATAATTGAAAAATGCAACGTCAAACTGACTCATGTGTTGGAAAAGAAGTTGGACTAAACCTAATCACATGGAGGTTGTTTTATCACTTCTGATCGAAGCATACACTAACAATGGAGCTGCAAAACTCAAGCGACAGAAACCCTTGAAATTGGAGAATCTGATGATTCATATACCTTAATAGTGCAATAGAAAAGCCTCCTTCAAATTAGCTAGAGAGACATGTCCATCGTGCTACCAATCTTGTTCCTTTCTTGAATTTTGCTGATTCATTCTTCATAATACTTTTCATGAATAACTCTGAAATTGAATAAAATACACAATTTCTTATATGTAATAGCAGATAAACCAAACATGTCATTACAGAGGATACACCTAATTGAATAGAATTTTCCTCCTTATCCTTTTCTTTTCCCTAGTCTATTTCTTTCTTTGCAAATAAGGAGAACCATCAAATCAGAAGGTCTTCTACCAGGTGTTTTCTTAGAAACTCAATGTCATGCAATGCTGTTATTGTTCTACCATAGTTTTTAATTATCGGTCTTTCAGATTGCAGGTTTCTGTTTATTTTCATCACACCTAAACAAAGAATAGACCGAGGTTTCACCTAGTGATTGTATCAGAAATTCATGAAAATTTAGCAAATCTGACACAATTATATATAGCTAACTGCAAGGAGCTTCTCCTCCAAGAACAAAAAGAACCAGAATATATTTGAATTATTTGAAATTCTTCACATAAATTTTACTCCCCACTTTAAATTGATTCGTGAAAATTCAGTTTCTTTCATTCGTGAAGAAGAAAACAAAGACATAAAATCCAAATAGTTACAACCACAATTCTCAAATCTAGCTCCCCGACTATATCTCTCATGCTTTGTGCTGAAAATTATAAACATGATTGAGGTGTAAAAAGTTACAGGTGCTAACTGTGTCAAATATTCGTTTGCAATTTTATATTTTCTCCCTTACCTCCGAAGGATGGAAAGATCAGAGATGCATAAGATAAAATAGATAATCCAATTCATTGAAGATTTTTATCAAATACCTCCACATCTAAGGTTTTTTCGTAAGGAGTTAAAATTATGTCATGAAAAGAAAGGTACGGTTGGTCGGTTGCGGTCAATGGCTGTAGAAAAAACATCAACTATATGAAAATAATAGTAAAAAGAAATTAGCAACACATATAGATACCTTTATTTTACACTAACAATGGAGCTGCAAAATTCAAGCGACAGAACCCTTGAAATTGGAGAATCTGATGAATTCATATACCCCAATAGTGCAAAGGAAAAGCCTCCTTCAAATTAGCTGGAGAGACATGTCCATTGAGCTACCAATCTTGTTCCTTTCTTGAATTTTGCTGATTCATACTTCATAATATTTTTCATGACTAACTCTGAAATTGAATAAAATACGCAATTACTTATATGTAATAGCAGATAAACCAAATAATTCGACTAAATTGACATCAATGTTAAAAGAAACTTGGACCAGCACAAAAAGGATACTTAGAGAGATAGAAATCCGTAGTAAAACAGAAAATGTTAGTTTCTGTGAGTCCTAACACGGTGCTTCTACAAAAGCAAATAGGATACAATGAAAAACAAAATGCAAGATTACAACTCAACTAAGTACACTAACGACACGAGGTGAAACTGGTCCGTCTTAGTGAAGTTGTCTTCTTGCTGTTGACACACTTGAGTCTTCAATGCTTGAGAGAATGTTTTTAGTTAATGCTCAAGTGAATGTCTTGTTTGTCTCCAAACAAGATATTATAACCCTAGGATATCCCAAGGAGGATACCCATACCTAGGTAGTACACTTCTCAACCAATGGGAAGTGACTATTGCACTGTTACTGCATTGTAGCAGGTGCAGTTGCAAGCAGTCACTTTTCTGTCACAACTTTCCAACTGTAGAGTTGACTTGTACTTTCGTTTGTGAGACTGTCAAGGGATCAGGTCCCTCAGCTGTTCCCTGTGAGTTCAACAGTACACTGTCCAGAATTCTTGAGTTAAAGCTGACTGGTTGTGCTGGCTACATGTCCTTTATCTGGTTCTTCACATGAAAGTTTGTTAGATCATCAAAACAAAATACAGCCCATCAATTTCCCCCTTTTTGATGATGACAAACTTTTATAATTGGTGAGCAGTTATTTACACTATCATAACCAAATAAGAGACCAGATCCCTAAATAGTTCCCCATGTCTGTGCGTTTCCCCCTTAATGTCTGCCATCAATTATCCCATTAACCATTTACTTCCCCCTTTTGGTATCATAAAAAAAAAGGCACACACAGTTAGAAAGCGTAAAGAAGTCCAACAGAGCTAACGCATGCCCCTTATGTGCACACAACATGATAGAGAATAGAATAAAAAGGCAAAAAGACAGTAAAGAGAACATAAAAAGACTTAGTTTCATTCATTTAATAAAAGTTTTTAAAAATAGAGAAGTCTTTGCTTGGAACAGCACAGACTTCATTTGGACTTTGTAGTCGGGAGCAATCAGGTGTTATCCACATACAAATCACAAAAAAAAAAAAGACAAAAACTGGTAACCACATCATCATCAACAGACAGACTAGACAGGGCAGAAGCCTAGGAGGCACTAGAGGAGGAAGGCTTGGAGGAGGAAGCAGTGAGAGTTCGGAGAACCAAATCCATGCGGGCATTAGCAGAGGACTGTTCTTCGAGCAGTTTCTCCCGCAGGTTCTCGACCTGTTGCCGGAGCTCAGAGTTCTCCTTCGTCAAATGGGCAACTTCTTCATTTGAGGAAATAGAAGTACCAGGTCCCCCATCAGCTTCACTGGAATGTGCCTCCAGTATGGCAATCCGAGCCTTCAGCCTCTTGATCACATCATTTGCAGCATTTAGAGCATTGATCAGCTGAGATATGGTTGAAGTGATGCCCCCAACCTTCTCAAAACACTCACATTCCTCAAGGGTCGTCTTCGAAAAGGTCTGCTTGTGGGTCCCTACTCGGGGGTTCTTAACTGGCACTTGGTAAAACTCAAAGACCCGAGTAAGTAGAAAACCATAAGGGAGCCCATGATTCCCATCCTTGACATTGACAACCTTCTCCATATGTTCAATCATAGCAGGTAGGTTGATTGGTTTGAATTGGTCAAGGGCTTCCATCAAAATCAGATCAGCCCTGGAAGCAATGGAGTGCCTCTCATCACGGGGAAGAAGAACCTTATTTACCAGTTCAAAAAGAAGTTGGTAGAGAGGTAGCATGGCCTTCTTATGAACCCGTTCCCCCTGCTGGATTGTTCCAGGCTTAACAATAGCTCTCCTAAAGTTTCCCTCACAAGCAGGCTTATCAGGATCCACAAAAGACAGCCCCCTAGATGGAACATTGAGAACTGTTCCTAGATCAGCATCATCGAAGACAAAATCAATACCTTCCACCACAACACAAACATGACCCTCAGCAGGGGTCCAGAAGCTAGCATAGAACTCGCGCACAACATATTCAAAAACTTGGGGCACACTCACATTGAATAAGTACTCCCATTTCTGAAACTCCACCATAGCCATCAGTTGGCTCATCCCTGCCATCTCATAGATCTCAAGGTCAAACATACGACCCCACAACACTCTCTGACTTTGAACATTTTCCTTCCACTTTCCACTGACATTTGATATTGTTCTCTTAGAACCAGGTCCCCCGACTGTTTCCAAATCCCTTTTTCGTTTACCAGATACTTGCACAGATTTTGCCTTAGCACTTTCTGCAGTTACAGACTTCCTGGAACTCGTTTCTCCGGATTCACCTTTCTTAAGCTTCCCACCACTTTTTGTGGGTGACAGAAGTTGTTTTGTTTGTCCTTCAGCTACATTCTCCCCACAAAGGAACTAGGTTCCTCTGCAGTTTCCTCTTCCACTACAACCACTGGTATGTTTACATCCACTACCACTTTGCCTTCCTTCATCAGCCTCTTCTTCTTCTTCTTCTTACTACTCTTCTTTCTTCTCTCAAGATCTGAGTCAAGGGCTTCCTTT
This sequence comes from Nicotiana undulata, assembly GCA_005239495.1. Classification (NCBI taxonomy): domain Eukaryota; kingdom Viridiplantae; phylum Streptophyta; class Magnoliopsida; order Solanales; family Solanaceae; genus Nicotiana; species Nicotiana undulata. The sequence goes on along the minus strand of MDKH01071796.1, from coordinate 8,931 downwards.
TTCTGCAACCGTGTAGATGATCGCTTCCCAGAAGATTCAGGAATGCTCACTTTCTGACGGAGCTTAAAACGAGCACTCAAGACCATGTCATCCTCATCACCGTCATTTTGTGGGCTCAGAAGAAGGAGGGATGGACTCTAGAGGAGGAGTATAGAATATGGGTTCCTGGGGGTTCTTTTGGAGAGGCGAACCAGGTTCCTCACCAGGTTTATCATGCACAGACTCATGGACAGGTGACTCAAATAGGACCATGGTCCCCTCATCCCCTAGGAAGGAAGGATCTGCTCCCTGAGTCTCAGGAAGAGAAAGAGCCTCTTCTGAGGGAAGGTTCTCAGAGGCAATGGCCATTATGTTTTCGGCCGCCTCCTTTTCCGGAGACTCCATGGTAGTCGAGGAATCGAGGAGAGAGGAGTTAAGGTACTGGTCAGGATCGTCCTTTGAGGCTTCAGCTGGCGGAGGAGCTTCAGTGGATGGGGTTTCTCGTGGTGGTTCAGATGAAGAAAGAGGAGCAATGGGTGTAGGGGTAGAAGAAGTTTTTGTTTCCTCAGATGAAGGAGGAGGAGCAATGGGTGTTGGAGTAAAAGAGGTGTCTGTTTCTGCAGGGAGTGATGAGGAATCAGGTACAGAGATGACAACCTCTGGGAGAGAGGAGGCCTGATCCTCCGCTGAAACTAGGTTAGGATCAGAGGTAGGAGAGAGAGCGGGTGTGTTTGTGGCGGCCATTGCTGACGAGTGAGAAAGGCTTCAGAGAAGGAGAGGGTGCTTTATCAAAAATGAGTGAGAGAAGATGTTTTAGAAGCGGTTAGAGACGAGGAAGTTTTATTGGAGAGTGTAATAATGAGAGGGAAGAGGAACAGGTTCAAATGACGGTAGGCGTTTGGGGAAAAGAGAACGTGCAGAGGAAGTTGAAAGGATGGAGTGATAGACATGATAGAATCGATTACTGAAAAGGCGGATGATGTGGCAACAGTAATTAATTTCGTTGCTTTTTGAAAAAGGTAGAGAATACACATGACTACTAACATGTGGTACAGGGACCAGGTCCCGTACCTGTTTTTCTTGAAAATGTTGCTCAGCCTTCTTTTGTTCTACAATGCCATACCTTTAGAGTCTGTAATCATCATGTGTGTCTACCTGCAACGGTATTGATGTGAGTTAGACGTCGTCAGAAAAATACTTTAGCTATCTGTACCTGAGTGTGACTCTCATAGCCAAGGTGAGGGACTAGGTCCCTAATTAGGCCTCAGCAGCCCTAGTGCCATTCTATTTTTCTCGAAATGCTCCATCCCCAATGCCTTGGTAAAGATATCCGCAATCTGATCTTCAGTCAGCAAAACTTCGTGCAGATGTGCCCCTTTTCAACGTTGTCTCTGAGGAAGTGATGTCTCACATCAATATGCTTAGTTCTCTTGTGTTGAACTGGGTTCTTTGCCATGTTGAGAGCACTGGTGTTGTCACATAAGAGTGGTACGCCATCAATGTACACTCCAAAGCCTTCCAATTGTTGTTTGATCCACAGCAGCTGAGCACAGCAGGATGCAGCTGCAACATATTCTGCTTCGGTTGTAGACAAGGAGACTGAGTTTTGCTTCCTTGTACCCCAAGAGATCAAGCAGGATCCAAGAAAATGAGCCATCCCTGAAGTGCTTTTCCTGTCCACGAGATAACCTGCATAGTCAGCGTCAGCATAACCAACAAGATTGAAATTATCACCTGAGGGATAGTACAAGACCAGGTCTTGTGTGCCTTTGAGATAGCGTAGGATTCTTTTGGCAGCCTTTAGATGAGACTCCTTAGGATTGGATTGAAACCTTGAATATAATCCCACATTGAACACGATGTCTGGCCTGCTTGTAGTGAGGTAGAGTAGAGAACCAATGATTCCCCTGTACATTGTTTGGTTTACAGGAGATCCAGATTCATCCATGTAAAGCTTGGTTTCCACTACAATAGGTGTATCAATCACCTTTGAATCCTCCATGTCAAACCTCTTGAGCAGCTCCTTGATGTACTTCTGCTGACTGATGCAAGTTCCCTTTGTGGATTGTTTCACTTGAAGACCCAGAAAGAAGTTCAGTTTACCCATCATGCTCATCTCAAACTCACTACCCATAAGAGTGGCAAATTCCTTGCACAGTGAGTCTGATGTAGCCCTAAAGATAATGTCATCCACATATACCTGGACAATGAGAAGGTTCCTTCCCCGTTAGAAATAGGGTGTTGTCAATCTTTCCTCTAATGAATTCGTTATCAAGTAGGAACTTGGAAAGCCTCTCATACCAAGCTCTGGGGGGCTTGCTTCAGACCATACAAGGCTTTGTCCAGTTTGAAGACATACTCTGGGAAAGCATGACTTTCAAACCCAGGAGGTTGCTTGGCATATACTTCTTCCTTGAGATATCTATTCAAGAATGCACTTTTCACATCCATTTGGAATAAGGTGAATTCCATATGAGATGCAAAAGCAATGAGAATCCGAATGGATTCCATGCGAGCAACCGGAGAAAATGTTTCATCATAATCAATCCCTTCCTGTTGATTGTAACCCTGAACAACAAGCCTTGCTTTGTTTCTAGTTGTTTTCCCGTTCTCATCCAGCTTGTTCCTGAACACCCACCTGGTTCCTATGATGGTTTTGTCTGAGGGTCGAGGTACCAGTTGCCAAACTTTGTTTCTTTCAAACTGATGGAGCTCTTCCTGCATAGCAATGATCCAATCTACATCCTTTAGAGCTTCCTTGATATTTTTTGGTTCTATTTGGGATAGAAAGGCTGAGAAGGCTAGAGAGTTTCTGGTTTTGGATCTAGTTTGGACTCTGGAATCAGAGGAGTGATTATGTTATCAAGAGGATGGGAGCTTTTATGTTTCCAATTTGGGACATGTATTTGATGAGTGGAGGAACTTGGTAGATCAGAGGAGTTTCCCTGCACTGCTTGTTCTGCTACCTGTAGGGTACCTTCCACATCATCTCCGACTCTTTCTTCAGCTTCAGTAGGAGAGATTGGGGTACCAGGTTCCTCCTGTGAACTGGAGGAAGAGGTTGTATTGCCTGCACTTATCTCTTTAGTTTGACTCATCATGTCAGCTTTGCCATTTGAGACGTCAGGTATCTCTCCAGGAACCAGGAGTGGTTAATTCTCTTGATCATCGTCATTTCCATCCCTATTTGAGGAAAGAGTCTCGTTGAATAGCACATGAACACTTTCTTGTACGTATTGGGTTCTTTTGTTGTACACTTTGTATGCTTTACTTAGAGAGTAGTACCCTAAAAAGATTCCTTCATCACTTTTGGTGTCGAATTTTCCAAGTTGATCCTTCCCATTATTCAGAACATAGCACTTGCATCCAAAGGCTCTCAGATGAGTTATCTTTGGTTTTCTTCCATTGAGCAATTCATAGGGGGTTTGTTTAGGAAGGACCTAATCATGCACATGTTCACCAAGTAGCACGCAGTGTTGATTGCTTCTGCCCAGAAGTTCTTTGCAGTTCCACTGTCAATGAGCATTGTTCGTGCCATATCTTACAGGGTTTTATTCTTCCTTTCCACTACTCCATTTTGCTGAGGAGTCCTGGGAGATGAGAAGTTGTGAGTGATTCCATTCTCTGTGCAAAACTCATCAAATTTTGCATTATCAAAATTCAGTCCCATGGTCAGATCTGATGCAGGCTACCTTCAATTCCATCTTCACTTGGATTTTCTTGACAAAAGCCACAAATACTTCAAACGTCTCATCTTTTGTTCTAAGAAACAGTGTCCAAATGAATCTTGAGTAGTCATCCACAATCACGAAGATGTACTTCTTTCCACCTCTACTTGGAATTCTCATGGGTCCACACAGATCCATGTGAAGGAGTTCAAGAGGTCTAGATGTGCTAACATCCTTTTTAGGCTTAAAGGATGATTTCACATGTTTTCTTTTGGCACATGCATCACAGACTCTGTGCTCCTTGAATTTGGAGTTTGGCAAACCACGAACCAGGTCCTTCTGTATCAGCTTACTCAGGAGGGAAAAGCTAGCATGACCCAGTCTTCTATGCCATAGCTCTACATCATCATCAATTTCCTTCAAGCAGTTCACCTCACCAGCTTCCAATGATTCGAAATCAGCAACATAGATGTTCTTATGTCTCTTGGATATCAACACCAGTTCTCCAGTTACTAAGCTAGTAACAGTGCACACCTTGGACAGAGATTCCACTTTCTTTCCTTTATCACAAATTTGAGAGACACTCAATAGGCTATATTTCAAGCCATCCACATAGTACATATTTTCAATTGAGTTCTCAAGAGACCTTCCAACTTTTCCAACACCGAGAATGTATCCCTTTTTTCCATTGCCAAAGGATACATCTCCTCCCTACAGGGCTTTTAATGAGAGAAAATCCATAGTGTTTCCAGTCATATGCTTTGAGCATCCACTGTCCATGATCCATTGTAGTCCAGTTCCTCTCACTGATCCTTGCACAATTAAATCAAAGGTTAGATTTAGGAACCCAAACAAGTTTGGGTCCCTTGTAGTTAGGAAAAGGGATGAATAAGTGCTCTTCTAATCCATGCAGGCAGGAATTGATATTTTTTGCTGGGACCTGGTCCCTGCTTGATGTTCCTCTTGCCAACAAGCATTCTATTTTTTTTAACTGATTGATCCCTGGCTGGGCAGCTTTCCTTGAAGTGCCCATTATTTCCACAATGGGTATAAAGCCAATTGTCTGGGACCGTGACATATTTGTTGTGAGGGTTGTAAGGAGTTTTACGCTTTTGGAACCCAGTTCCCTGCCTGTTTCCACTGTTATTGAAGTACATGGCAGTGACAACATCTGTGGACCAGGACCAATTCAGTGATTTTTTCAACACAGATTTTAATTTACTCATCTCAGCTTGCAACTGCCTATTTTTCTCGAGCTCACAGCACAAACTTGTTTTGACATCATTCAGTTCTTTTTCAAGCTTGATATGTTTTTCACTAGCTATTTCTTTTCCTTTATCCACACTTGAGGCACCAGGTTCTAGTTTGAGTCCCTAAATAGTTTCCTCTAAGTCTGTGATCACTACTAGAAGATCATCTCTTTCCTACTCAACTGCATTAATCCTCTCACTTAGGCTATCCTTTTCATTACTCAGATTCTCCACTGTTTCGTTCAGATCCATTTCTACTATGGTTAGATCATCTCTCTCATTTTCTATATTTCTTGTTTTTTCTTCTACTACCTTTTCGTTTTCAAGGTTTTTTGTGGTCTCCTTAAGGTCAACAACCACAACCACTAGGTTATCTGTCTCATTTTCAACACTATTAGTTTTACAAGTTAGAGATTCTTTCTCTCTTTCAAGATCACCTATGGTTTCTTTCAAATCTACCACACACACAACTAGATCGTCTCTAGTTTGTTCGACTTCACCTAGTTCTATGGTCAATGTGTCCTTATCTTCAACTAAGTTGTAGTAAGTGTCAATGAGAACCTTTGACAATGAAATTAATTTTTTAGGAGAATAGGACTTCAGATTTCTCTGAACATCCCTGAAGTTTACCTCATCTTTGTCACCTTCTTCTTCGTTATCTGACTGGGACATGAGAGCAAATAGTGAGTCGTACTCCTTTGCCTTGTTCTCTACTTCCATCATGGAGCTATTTTCTGCTTTAGGTTCCTCTTCTGATTCGCTCGATGAATCTCCCCACGCAGCAAGGGCCTGTTTCACAACGTTGTCAGCTGCGCTTTTTCTGCTGAATCTTTTGTCAGGAACCTGGTTCCTCTTTACAGCTTTGTCAGAGTTGGCTTGTAGGGATCCTGCTTCAGGAGCGGGCAGTCTTTTATGAAGTGTCCGGGCTTACCACATTTATGAAACAAGTCATAGTTTCTAGGCTTGCTTGAGCTGCCTCTTCTTGGTATTCCCCCGTTCCTTCGAACCATCTTCTGGAATCTCTTGGTGAGATAAGCCATGTCATTATCCTCTTCGCTTGACTCATGATTTTCGGCTTGAAGAACCAGGTTCTTCTCCTTCTTAGGTTCTCTTCTTTCACTATCTTTCTTCTTTTTCATCTCATATGTTTTCAGGTTTCCAATCAACTCATCCATTGTTAGAGCTTGCAAGTCTTTTGCCTCAGTGATAGCATTTACTTTGCTTTCCCAGGAGCTAGGCAAAACACTCAGAATCTTTCGCACTAGCTTGTTTCTAGGAATGACCTCTCCCAGTGAGTGAAACTCATTGATGATGGAGGTGAATCTAGTATGCATATCATGTATAGATTCATCGTCCTTCATCTTGAACAACTCATACTCAGTAGTGAGCATGTCGATTTTGGACTGCTTCACTTGTGTCGTTCCTTCATGAGCTGTCTGCAAATCTTCCCAAATTTCTTTGGCTGATTGACATGTTGAGATCGTGTTGTACTCATCAGGTCCTATACCGCACCCCAGAATCTTCTTTGCACGAAAGTTCTTTTCCACTGCTTTTCTGTCAGCATCGTTGAACTCCTTCCTGATCTTTGGCACCAACAGACCTGCTTCTCCTACCTTCTGCATAGGAACATGGAGACCATCACAAATGATGTCCCATAGCTCAGAATCTTCAGCCATTATGAAGTCGTGCATACGGGTTTTCCACCACCCATAGTACTTACCATTGAATCTATGAGGTCGATATGTTGATTGTCCTTCTTTAAATTTTGGTGGAGCAGATATTAGAGATCCTTTCTAGGTGTTAACCGTTTAGAAAGAACCCGCTCTGATACCAATTGATAATTTCTGTGAGTCCACCAAACTGTAGAGAGACCTGATCCTCTACCACTTTCCTCAGAGAAGTATACTAAGAAAGTAAGTAAAAGAGACACGGGATTTTTACGTGGAAAAGTCTCATGCAAGGGGACAAAAACCACGACCTACACTTGTAGGATTTCAACTTCACTAACTTGTAATCTAAACTATTACAAGAAACTTTGTAATGACACTCTTACAAAGACTTTAACACACTAACTTGTAATACCTAATACAATCCACTTTGTCACTCACTAGTTACAAAGAGTTTTCACTTATGACTATACTAGTCAAAACATAACCATACAAGGTTTATGGTTGAGAGATTCCTAACACGGTGCTTCTACAAAAGCAAATAGGATACAATGAAAAATAAAATGCAATATTACAACTCAACTAAGTGCACTAACGACACGAGGTGAAACTGGTCCGTCTTAGTGGAGTTGTCTTCTTGCTGTTGACACACTTGAGTCTTCAATGCTAGAACCCTCTTCAATGCTTGAGAGAATGATTTTAGTTAATGCTCAAGTGAATGTCTTGTTTGTCTCCAAACAAGATATTATAACCCTAGGATATCCCAAGGAGGATACCCATACCTAGGTAGTACACTTCTCAACCAATGGGAAGTGACTGCTGCATTGTTACTGACTATAGCAGGTGCAGTTGCAGGCAGTCACTTTTCTGTCACAGCGTTCCAACTTTAGAGTTGACTTGTACTTTCGTTTGTGAGACTGTCAAGGGATCAGGTCCCTCAGCTATTCCCTGTGAGTTCAACAGTACACTGTCCAGAATTCTTGAGTTAAAGCTGACTGGTTGTGCTGGCTACATATCAGGTCCTTTATCTGGTTCTTCACATGAAAGTTTTTTAGATCATCAAAACATAATACAGCCTATCAAAAAACCAGCAAGAAATACCTAAGAGAGAAGATCAAAGGCAATGAGAATGAGTAGCGGTGGGCAAACAAATGAATAGTCCCGGTATACTGCCAACGGTTAAGACTATTTCAATTCCATAAGAATAGATAAACAAATTTCTTATTTGCATAACATTAGAATAGCAACAGTCCAAATGGTAGACAGTAGAATCAAGTTGAATATTTGAATATTTGAAAATCATCTAAATTCAATTGTCAAATCTACTGCAAATCACTGTAAAACTCTTATCACCAGTTTCATCATTCCTTTTCCATACATCCATTGACAAATGTATCAAACTAAATGTCGGATTTTAACCAGCAAGGATTCAGATCCAAATTAAGCCAATAAAATATATTTCACTTCAAAGAACTTCCACAAACATGCTACAATCAGTAACACTCACTAAATCAGTTGAACGCAATAAACAAAAACAATACAGACAGGTTGAACTCACCGGAAGCTAGAAAAAAGAGTATTGAATCCCATAATCAATTTATAGTTGCAACAGAAAAGAATGTTAGAGGAAGATCCAAGTGGAATTATATTGCCGAATGCACCATACCAAAAATGCAGATTAGATTTTGAAAAAAAAGGGAAGAAAGAAACACTTCAAGGTTAGATTAAAGAGCATAATCCATAGAGGTAAAGAGAAAAAGAAGTAAGATTTGTCCAATATTTGGGAGTATTGTTGGGGCTGAAGACGGGAAAAGGATGCGGTGGCTGAGAAAGAAACCAGGAAAGCTACACGTAGTATTTGCAAAACGGAAAAATGCAAGGTATAGAGCTAATGGTAACTGACTGAATTACCCTCAAGCTTCTTTAAAAAGACCTGAAGCAGACATATCAAAACATCTTGCTCTTCTAAAGAATAGAAAAATATGCATTCTCATTTTGTTGTCAGCATGCATTCTTTTTTTCACTGTAAGCTTGTGCTTAGCTGCTGCTCTCTTCAAAAGTTAAGTTTTTGTGAGGTTTTGATTTAAAATTTGAGCTTTAGATTTCCTTTTGTATATTTGAAAGTGTTTCATAGTTTTGAGCTTTATATTTCCTTTTGTGTATTTGAGGGTTAGAAATTTGGAACTTTAGATTCTTGAGCTCCTTTCTTCTTTTCCTCCTCATTTTTCATTTGTGACTACAAAAGCTAAGTTTTTGTAAATTTATCTTGCTAACTTAATTTGCTTCCTTGAATAGGTCTGTGATATACATACTGTTACGCGGCGCCTTCCTGAGATGCTTTGGAAGGGCGACGTAAGGCTAAGCAAC
>MDKH01235603.1:0-32455 GCA_005239495.1 Nicotiana undulata | reverse complement strand
TGGTAAAATAGTCATAACTTCTTACTCCGATGTCGGTTTGATGTGAGGTTTTTTTGGTTGCGAGCTAGACTCTTAGACCTTCAATTGGTGGGTTGTGGGTCCCATAAATCTTTATATATTGGGAGAAAGGATCTGATACATTTGACCCAAAGTTTAGAAAATTTATTAGTGAAATTTACGATAACTTTTACCGACCTTTATTTCGCAACTTGCTTGACTCCAAAAATTAACATGTGACCCGTGTGATATTATAATAACTCATAACACATTATTCTTAGCATATTAGACACTCTTAGTCTTATCCCACAGGTGCAAGTTAACTTAAACCTTCCGAACGCGCGGGGTGCTACCCGAGTCATTTCTTTAACCACAAACCTTTGTTTAAGGGATTCCTTTGACCTAAAGCTTTAGTTTTGTTTCCTTGATATTACTACACATTTTCAGTCTTATTCTCCCAATGTGCTATACGCAATCATATATACCTTATATAACCACGCCACGTTACATATTTTACGTAAGAGAAGAGAGAAAAATAACACGTGGGGTTTCACACTCAGCCCTCAATGCACACGCTCAATAGGTACCTGCGCTCACTGGGAGTGTTCAGACAATGAAGAAGCTCCTACAGCCCAAGCGCTATAATCTTCACAGATAATTCACGTGTTGCGCGGACAACTCACGTGCTATAATATCATATCTAGGACCGCATGGACAACTCACATGCCACCATATCACATCAGAATCCGCACGGACATCTCACGTGCTAAGGTATAATTCCTCACAAACAGGCCCTCAGCCTCACTGAGTCATGTACCTCTCTAGTCTCACAACTCTTAATAAAGAAAGGGAAAATAGCCCAAATGAAAGTATTACAGTGTATTAGCAAGGAGATAACAGAGACTGAGGTAAACATGTACAAGAATCACTATGACTGAGTATAACTACCGTGAGAAGGTATATAGCCTAAGCATGATTTCTAACATGAAGGCAGTCAAGTTCTAGCAGACGGGAATGCATATAAATAAAAATAAAGGCTATTAGACTCCACAGTCTCCTGGGACGGACCAAGTCTCAATCCCTCACGGCGTACACCCACACACCCGTCACCTAGCATGGGTGTCACCTCCTAAAAGTGACATTATACCAAACTCCTAGTTTCATACCCCCAAGACCTTATTTAAAATTGTTACTTACCTCAACAACGTAGAAATCCTACTCCGGAATGACCTTTCCTATTGAACCGGCCTCCAAATGACCTGAATCTAGAAACAAGCAATAAAATACGATCAATATGAGCTAAAGGAATGAATCACACAAGGAAAATTACAAAATTATAGGCCAAATCCCAAAATTTACTCAAACCCGCCCCCCTGGGCCCACGCCTCGAAATCCGACAAAAGTTACAAAACCCGAAAGCCTATTCACTCACGAGTCTACCCATGCTAAATTCATCAAATTCCGACCTCACTTGGTCCCTCAAATCCCCAAATTACTCTTTCCAAATCCTTAACCTCAAACTCCCAAATTTCACCTCAAAACCACACAATCCAAGTGGGGAAAATAATGGGGAATCAAGATTATTGATAAAAAATGAGTACAAGAAGCTTACCTCAAGAATCCCCTCGAAAATCCTCTCCTAAATTGCCTAAGCCCGAGTTCAAAATATTGAAATGAAGCCTAATTCTCGATCCCTTGTTTTTAAACATTCTGCCCAGGCCCTTCGCACCTGCGACCATATTTCTGCCCAAGGTACGCACCTGCGCATCACCATCCGCTTCTGCAGAATTCGCCAATAACCTCACTTTCGCATCTGCGACTCAGATTCACACCTGCGGGCTCGCAGGTGCGACCACTCTTACGTACCTGTTGTTACATCCCAGTTCCTCTATGACTGCATCTGCGGCTCCCCAAATGCACATGCGAACTCGCACCTGCGGCTCCCCCTCCACAGGTGCGGAAAAACATAAGCAGCAGCAGTTCAGCTGCATTTCCAAATTCCCAACCCCCGTTAGCATTCCGGAATCACCCCGAGCCCCTCGGGACCTCAACCAAACATACCAACAAGTCATATATCTGTTTAACCAAAGAATTAGATTCTTTGGCAAAGATATTTTAAGATAAACATGAGTTTTTGATAACCAAAATAATATGGAAATAATTGTAAGTAAATTCGTAAGCAATAAAGATGCGCAGAAAGTAAGTATATTTCAATAGTGGTTCGAACGTGTCTTTACAAGTTATATTTTACTCCCTTTTATAGGGAATGTCTTAATATAACGTCTACTCTTTTCAGTGATTGAGCATTAATGACTAATAATGGCATTAATATAACGTTACAATGATTAATCGTAACTGTTGCGTGAAGATTATGTAACGTTTGGCTCATTAATTGAAGATCCCCGAATCTGCCCTGTATTTTGCCTTGATTCATCCTGACCGTGTATCTTTATCTTCTCAATTAGGTTGAGATTCTCGTATCTGATTACCCCATGGGTATGGTGTTCCGTTCCTCTTATCTCGTACCTCTGCATAAAGTCTCGTCCAGTTGTCATGCTATCATTTCTCCACATAGATTGCTGAGTCATCATAATTGTTACACGTGTGAAGCTCATTTTTACCAATACAGATAGTCCCCCCACTTATCATTTATTTATCGATTAATATTTGGTAAGTGGATACTCATTTATGGCGGGAATATTTTGTCGCCGCTTCACTCGTACCATTGTATCCATCTCTGTATGTATGCATCATTTGTCACTTCCATTTAATGTCTGTGCCGCATGGCATTCCCGGGTTGGTTCTGCAATTATTCAGCACTTTTTAGGGCTTTTTTCGGCTGCATCAGTCACGAAGTGACAACTTCAATTATGACTTTCACATTACTGCTTTTTCCATTTTTTGACGGCCTCCTTCGAGTATAAATACTCCTTTTCCTTTCTTTACTTTCACGAAAAACTTCCAACCTTCTTTCTTTATTTGTAAATTTTTCATCTTCGTAAATATGTCTTCTTCAAACCAACAATCTAGAAAAGTCATTATTGTAGATGAATTGACCCCCTCTTCTGCTCCAACACGGAGTAGAAGAGGCGGTAGGCTTAGGAGCTTAAGTTCTACTCCTTCCAGGGGTTCTTCTTATTATTCTTCTCCCCCTCCATCTTATAGGTATGATATCCCTTCGTCTTCTTCGAGGGCTGGGGCTTCTAGATCTCCGTCAAAGAGTAGAGAACATACTGAACCACTTCGTGAGCCGAGGGTCGATGAGATTGTTCCCGCGAAGTTTTCTTTTGCCAAGGATAGTCAGGCTATGAGTGAGCAACTTTCTTCAATGTCATCACATGACAATTGTTTAACCAAAGAATTAGATTATTTGACCAAAGCTACTTTTAGGATGAACACGGGTTACTGATAATCAAAGAAATAATATTCAGTAAAACAAAATTAATGAACGGAGATATGATGTTAGAAAGTAAAGTGTATTGTATTCGAAGTTCAGATGTCCCTTACAAGTTATATTTCCCTCCTTTATATAGGGGTTTCTTAATATAACGTCTACTTCTTGCAATGATCGCTCATTAATGATTACTTATTACATTAATGAGGCGTTACAAAGGGTAACCGTAACTGTTGTATAAAGGTTACATAACGTATGAGTCATTAATTGAGGATCCCTGAATCAGCCCATAGATCTGTCAATCAGGTTGAGTTTCCTGTGACTGATTACCACGTTGGTTTATTGATCCGCACCTCTTAGTTCCGTACCTCTTTATAGAATCAAATCCAACTGTTGTGTTTTCCTTGGTCCACGTAGCCGGATGAGTTGTCAAGAATCACCTTACGTGTGAAACTCTTTTTTACCAATACAGATAATCCCCCACTTACCATTTATTTATCGATTAATATTTGGTAAGTGGATATGCATTTATGGCGGGAATATTTTGCCTCCGCTTTACCTTGAAACATTGTATCCTTCTCTGAACATAGGAGTCGTTTTTCACTTCTATTTAATGCTCAAACCACGTGTCCCTTGCAGATTGGTTCTGCAGTTACTCGGAGCCTTTTAGGGCTTTTTGCGGCTGCGTCAGTCACGAAGTGACACTTTCAATTATGACTTTTCCTCATTTTTGTTTCCCATGTTTGACGGTTGTCCTCAAGTATAAATACCTCTCTTCTTTTCTTTACTTCCACGAAAGACTTTCTAGCTTGTCTCTTTTACTTGTAAAGAATTTCTTCTTGCCTTCGTAAACATGTCTTCTTCAAATCCATCCAAAAGAGTGATAGATGTTGAGAGTTTAACACCTTCTTCTGCTCCGACTAGGAGTCAGAGGGGTGGTAGACTAAGGAGTCTAAGGTCCACTCCTTCGAGAGGCTTTTCTTGTTCTCAGATTGTCTCCCCTCCTTCGGCTAGGTATTTAGTTTCACCAAGAGCTAGGGCTTCCAAGTCTTTGTTCAGAGGTAGAGAACATCACGAACACCTTCGTTAACCTCGAGTTGACGAAATCATTCCTGCTGAGTTTGTCTTTACTAGGGACAATCAGGTCCTCGTAGATCAGTCTTCTTCCCTAGATAGTGTTGAGAGGTATCCCACTCTTATTACTGAAGGTCAGATTTCCCTTGTTCGCAGGGAATGTGTTTTGAGAGTCTAATTTCCTTGTCTATATTTCGAATAGCAATCAAAGAATAACGTCTTACAAGACGGGGTATTCGTTTGTTTACACGTACCTTTTTACTTTAGGGTTTAGACCTCCCATTGATCTAGTCATAATCGAATTCTGTCATTTCTTCAATATTTGCTTAGGGAATATTGGTCTGCTTGTGTGGCGAGTTGTCGCGTGTCTTAGGAGTTTAGCTTCTTTAGCCTCGGTTCCTTTTACTTTTAACCATCTTATTCATCTTTATTCTCCAGCCTTATTTCGTCAAGGGGTTTTTACTCTGGCTGCCAGGAGTAAAAGAGTGTTGGTAACCCCTAGAGACGATAAGGACAGAGGTTGGTACCTCCGGTACGTCGCTGTGCCCACTGGTGGTTTAGTGGGTGAAGAATATCTTCCCTTCCCTGAGAAGTGGAATCGTGCACGTGAGTACATTTTAGCTCATATTTGTTACTTTCATTCTTTTTGCTTGAAGTGTTTTATTGACACCGTATCTGTTTCTTCTTCCTTCAGCAATCATGGGTACTGTTGAGAATGTCTCCGGTATCCGTGATTGGGTAGAAAATTTTTTGTCGATTGCTCCCTTGGAAGAAAGATCTTGGAAGTACTTCTATGGGAAGTACGGTTGGCAAGTAAAGACCCACGGTAAGTGAAGCTTTTGTTTCCGCTTCTTTCCTTACTCGAGCCCTTTTTTTTCTTGTCGTTTAACTTTTTCCCTTTTGACAGGGTTCTCTTCTCTTGGGGTGTATGCTGCGTCCATTCCAAAATTTTCTTTGACTCAAGCCCAAGAGATTATTGCTGGTTCTTCTTCCTTGAAGAGGAAGGTTAGTGAGTCTTGATCTTTAGAAGAAGAAGAAGAAGAAGAAGAAGGCACTTTGGTGCACAGGTCACGAAGAAGGAGGGTGATTGTGGACGATGAGTCTACACCCATGGCTGTGCCTTCCGTGCCTGATGTCAGACCCTATACTTCTGAAGACACTTCACTCCCTCCTGTACATGAATCTGTGGATCACCTGTTTCGCGAAGGCTTTGGCCCCGCTATTGATGAAGTTCCCTTGGCTGTCTTTCCTGCTTATTTTAGAGAAACTACTTCATCTGCCCCTAGTACTTCCTCCGCTCCCTTGGCTATCACAGCTCCCGCCATTGCTTTGCTCTTGGCTTTCCCGACTCCTCAATCCTACGTGCCTGTTACTTCTTTACCTCTGCCTGCTTCCGTGCCTTCCGTTAGGGAAGTAGGGTCTTCCAGCAGGGAGATGCGGCAAGTCCTAATAGAGGTTCCGGCTGAGGGAAGTCTCTTCAAGAAAACCAGCGAGCCTGAAGTGTGGCTTAAGCCTTTGATAGGCCCCATGGAGAGGTCCAAGCTAGCTAGCCATAATGCCCTTACATGGGCCAATAAAGTTGTGCATACCTCTTTGAAGGTATGGTGTAGTTTATCTCATTTCATTTTCGTACATGAAATTTATCATATCTAATTGGTTTATTTTTTGTAGATCAATCTTATAGGCATGGAGCTCATGAAGAGGATTTCAAATACGGATCAGGAGATAAAAGAGTTGCGGGCTGATGTTGATAATTGGAAGGGACAGTATGATAGTTTAAGGATTAACATGGATTCCTTAAAAGAAGAAAGGAGTACCTTGAAGCGGCAGATGAGGATTATGGCAGCGAAACTGGCAGTGGAGAAGGCTTCTTCCAATCAGGCTGATAAGGACAAGAGCATTCTCGAATCTTCATTTGCTGAGCAGTTGTCCCGTGCCTCAGAAGAAGTTAGGAACTAAAAAGACTTGCTGGGGCAGAAGGAGGAATACTCAGGAGAGTTTGTGCAGTCACTCACCCTGACTCAGGAGGATCTTCGTAATGCTTTAGACAGAGTTCAATCTCTGTAGGAGTCGATTGTACCTTTGAGGGCTGCCCATGAAGCTGCTGAAGCGGAGACGGACGGGCTAAAAGCTGAGCTTCAGGTATGGGCGAGAGATTATGAAGATCTCGAAGAGGGGGATGCTGTCGATGTTAGTTGGGCGTACATGAATTCTCGCCTTCACACATTGACGGAAGTGAGTCAATAGGATTTCGACCTTAGTGCTGAAATAACTAAAACTAAGGAGGCCATGGAGAAGGCTCAACAAGGTCATAACCTCTCTTCACCTGATGGTGAGACTCCTGCTGCTCATGCCTCTTCGTCCCAAGTTTCTCCCGTTCCTCCTTCCAGTGAAGAATTCAATCCTCCTCCTCAAGAAGATTAAGATGTTGTTCACCCTTTTTTTTTATTTGATTGGTGGTTAGCCCCAGCTCCATCGGGGGTAAATTTAGATCTTTTTAAGGTCCCCAACTGACAACTTAGGGGCACCTTAATATATAAATTATATGTGGCTAAGTACTAGTTAGTACTTAGTTCTTACTTAGCCGCTCTTTTTTGAATATATGCAAGTTATGACTTTTTTACTTTGAGCTTCTGTTTCACTCTTATGTCTTTTGCATGTTTTGATTTTTGAGGTTTTTGTTTTACCTCTGAATTTTTGCATGAAGATGCTGAAATCACTCGTACCTTTTCATAGTAGGCACAGTGTTGTATATAAAATGTGAGCCTTTTTTGTAGTAGGCTTTGTTTATGAAAGAGGGCCCTTTTTGATTGGCACTTAATGAAGAAGACGTCTCAACTTCATAATGGTGTAATAATGCAATATAGTGATAGAAATTTTTTCACATGTTTAAGAATGTTTCTGAGGAAAGTTTTTTGTTTGAACTTCCACGACATTTTACACGTGTTTTGATTATCGTCTAAAACTCATATTGCAACTGTTTTCATTTAACAGATTTGGTATACACTTGTATTTCGTAACTGTTTTTCATAGGTAACAGATTTTTTGAATTAATACAAGGGAATTTATTAGTAATAGTTTTTATAAAGATTGGGGTTTTTACCCGTAAATGTTTTTTTTGACAACAGTTTTTAATAAGTACGAGGGAAATTCTTTTCATCCGTAACTATTTTATTTGATAACAATTTTATGAACAAATATAAGGATTTTGATCTTTCATCCGTAACTGTTTTATTTGATAACAATTTTCTCTATGAGTACAAAGATTTCGTAACTGTTTTTAATCACAACAGTTTTTGAATGAGTACAATGATGATGATATTTTACCCCTAACTATTTTTTTTGTTACAACAGTTTTGAATAAGTACAAAGATGTGCATTTCTTCCTCGTGGCTAACATTTTGCCTTTCAACCTGAACATGTTCGAAGGTTTTTTGAATTAGGCTTTGTACTTGAGTCTTTGGCTCTTTCGATTCTGCTCGTATCACTTGACTTATTGGGTAGATGGATCTTCAGGATCGAGCTTTGACTTTCTGATAGTCTTCTTCGCTTCGTCTTAGCCTTCCATACTGTATAGTCCCCCCAAGTGTTTGAGCTTTGAAGAATGAAATCTCGAGCACTTGACTATTCCTTCCTTGTGGTCCTTTTCCTGAAAAGGAAAAATGTGTGGGACTCGAAGGTATATAATTTTTAGATGGTGACTGCTTAACCCTTTAAAACGTCCATCAGAAAGTGTAACCCTAGACCAGGAATTTAGTTATTTCCTCGCGTCTTTGCAGGTCTAATATCATCATCTGGTGATAAGTTAGCTTTATGCCTATCATCTAAAAAAGTTAGTAAAATTTTAAATGTTCAAAATAAAATCGAACGTGCGATATCTGACCGGGGGTACTTCTTTTCCTTAGAAGTAGTGACTTCTTCAAGTGGATGGCATTCCAGCTTGTCAGTAGGATTCTGCCGTCCATAGCTTCCAGTTCGTAGGCGCCCTTCCCAGCTATGCCTCAGACTTTGTAGGGTCCTTCCCAATTTGGACTTAGCTTTCCTACGCTTGCTTCTTTCATTGATTGAAAGACTTTTTTGAGTATGAAGTCCCCAATCTTGAAGTATCTAAGATGAGCTTTACGGTTGTAATAACGCTCTATGATTTGTTTTTGAGCTACCATCCGTATTAATGCTGCTTCCCTTTGTTGTTCGAGTAGGTCCAGATTAGTCCTTAATTTCTCATCGTTTTCCTCCTCGGTGGCTGTTATAAATATTATGCTTGGTTCGCTAATCTCCACGGGTATTAAAGCTTCTAAGCCATAAACAAGTGCGAAGGGAGTTTCTCCCGTGGCTGTTTTTGAAGTTGTTATGTATGCCCATAATACCGCTGGTAACTCATCAGGCCAATTTCCTTTGGCTTTATCTAGCCGCTTCTTTATATTGTTGATGATGATTTTATTTGTTGACTCAGCTTGACCATTAGCCACGGGGTGATGCGGCGTTGAAGTGATCCGTTTGATTTGCCAGCTTTCAAAGAATTCTGTGATTTGAGAGCCTATGAATTGTGGGACATTATCACACACGATCTCCTTCGGTATCCCAAAGCTGCATATTATGTTTCGCCATAAGAAGCTCTTAACATCCTTTTCTCGCACTTGTTTGAATGCTTCTGCCTCTACCATTTGGTGAAATAATCGGTAAGTACGAGTAGAAACCGTACCTGTCCTTTAGATGGGGGAAGAGGTCCCACTATGTCCATACCCCATTTCATGAAGGGCCATGGGGATATAATTGGATGTAACAATTGCGCTGGTCGATGCATGTTATTGGCGAACCTTTGGCACCTGTCGCATTTGGATACGAAGTTCTCGGCATCTTATTCCATCTTAGGCCAATAATACCCAGCTCTGATTAGGGTTTTTACCAAGGATCTCACTCCTGAATGATTTCCACAGTGTCCTTCATGGACTTCTTTCATCACGAACTCCGTTTGATTAGGTCCGAGGCATTTATCTAGGGGTCCTCCGAACATCTTGCGATATAACTAATTGCGAATGAGGTAGTACCATGCATCTTTACGGTGAAGTTCTTGAGCTTTTTTCTTATCTTCAGGTACAGTGCCATTCTGCAAAAAATTAAGAATTTTGTTTCTCCAATCCCAGGTTAAATTGTTGAAAGTTACCTCATTTCTGTCCTGGTCGATCACTGAATGGAATAGATGAACGACAATGGCATTGTCTTTGTTTGTTACTTCCATGACTTCTGCGAGGTTAGCTAGTGCATCTGCCTCTTTATTTTCCTCTCTAGGTATTTGTATTACCTTCCATGTTTTGAATTGTCTTACGAGCTCTTGTGCCTTTTCCAGATACTGTTGCATCCGAGTTTCTCGAGCGATGTAAGTCCCCTGCATATGATTTACTACCAGTTGGGAGTCGCTGTTGATTACGATTTGCTCGATTGAGAGTTCTCGTGCGAGTTCTAGTCCTGCAATGACAACTTCATA
Source organism: Nicotiana undulata (assembly GCA_005239495.1). NCBI lineage: Eukaryota > Viridiplantae > Streptophyta > Magnoliopsida > Solanales > Solanaceae > Nicotiana > Nicotiana undulata. The sequence continues at coordinate 22,505 of MDKH01235603.1, read as the reverse complement.
CTCTGCTTCATTGTTAGTTATAGGATAACATTTAATAGCATGTCGTGTCTTCTCACCCGTGGGTGATATTAGGACTATGCCTAAACCGACACCTTTTACATTGGAAGAGCCATCGGTAAATAGGGTCCATAGACCCAGATTATCACCGTTGAAGAGTTGTAACTCTTTTTCCACTTCAGGGACAATGCTACTACTAAAGTCGGCGAAAAAATCAACTAAAATTTGAGACTTAATTGCAGTCCTAGGCTGATATATTATTTCATGCTCACTTAATTCTATGACCCCCCTGGCTAATCTTCCTAACAGTTCTTGCTTATGCAAAATATTTCTTAAAGGATATGAAGTCACAACAGTGATTGGATGACATTGAAAATATGATCATAATTTTCTAGATGCCATTATTAAAGCTAAGGCTAACTTTTCTAGATGTGGATATCTGGTTTCAGCATCTAGTAAAGTTTTTCTTACATAATAAATAAGAGATTGTTTACCTTTATCTTCTCTTACCAATACTGCACTTACAGCAATTTCTGAGACAACTAGGTAGTTGTAAAACCTCTCCCCTTCCTTTGGCTTTGATAGCAGCAGAGGTTTTGATAGATAAGCCTTCAGATTTTTGAGGGCCTGTTGACATTCTTCAGTCCATTCGAACCGATTCTGCTTTTTGAGGACTGAAAAGAATTTAAAACTTTTTTCGGAAGAACTGGAAATAAATCTTCCCAAAGCTGCTATTCTTACCGTTAGTCTTTGAACTTCTTTTTTATTTGTTAGAATATAAGGTATTTCTTCTATAACTTTAATTTGAGCGGGATTTACCTCTATTCCCCTGTTTGATACAAGGAAACCCAAGAATTTACCTGAGTGTGCACCAAAAGCGCATTTTTCTGGAGTCAACTTCATATTATACCTGCGTAAAATGTCAAAAGTAATAGAAAGGTGTTGGAAATGGTCTTCCGCCCGTGTTTACTTTACCAGCATGTCATCAATGTAAACTTCCGTCGTTTTTCCCAGATGTTCCTGGAACATCTTATTCACTAGCCTTTGATAAGTGGCTCCAACATTTTTTAAGCCAAAAGGCATGACTTTATAACAGTAAGTCCCCCTATTCGTAATGAAGGAGGTTTTTTCCTCGTCTAAGGGATCCATTTTAATCTGATTATAACCAGAATATGCATCTAGAAAGCTTAATAATTCATGACCTGCGGTGGCATCAATCATTTGATCTATATGTGGTAATGTGAATGAATCTTTGGGGCATACTTTATTTAAATCAGTATAATCTACGCATACCGTCCATTTACCTTTCTTTTTTGGTACTACCACAGTGTTAGCTAACCATTTAGGGTACGCTACCTCACGTATCGAACCAATTTTCAAGAGTTTTTGTACCTCTTCGTCAATCACTTGGTTCTTGAATGGTCCTTGCTTTATTTTCTTCTGCTTAACAGGTACGAAGGATGGATCTTCATTTAGTTTATGAGTCATCACTTCTGGTGGAATACTTGTCATATCTGAGTGGGACCACGCAAAGCAATCTGCGTTTGCCTTTAAATAATGAATTAACTTACCCTTTCGAGCGGGGCTTAGCCTCGTGCCTACATACACCTTCTGTTCGGGTTTTTGTCCAAACAACGGAACAACTTCGAGCTCTTCCGTGGTGACTGGATTCACCTTCTCGTGGGTATCTCCTCCCGTACCTGTTTGAACATTCACTTCTTTTGTACTTGTTTGGTCAGTAACTTTTTCCGTACTTGTTTGGCCTGTGACATCTGTTTGGAATATTTCTCCATCTTTCGATTTTTCCGTATTATTTTTGTTATACAGTGCCACGGAATTTATATTTCTGGAGGTTTGTTGATCACCTCTAATTTGTCTGATTCCCCATTCTGAGGGAAATTTAATTACCTGGTGTAAAGTGGATGGCACTGCTTTCATGTCGTGGATCCAGGCCTTCCCATAATCACGTTATAATCCATGTCAGTATCAATGACTTGGAATTTGGTGTTCTTAGTTACTCTTCGGCGTAAGTGCTAAGTTCGATCTCTCATTTGGTTATCACCGTAGAGTTAGCAAACCCTGATATGGCTCGTGCCTTTGGGATCGCCTGATTTCCCATGAGCATTTCTTCCACGACTCTTAACAAGATAATATTGACTAAGCTACCTGGGTCAATCAACACTCTTTTAACGTTAGTGTCATGAATGAGTAAGGATATTACCAGAGCATCGTTGTGGGGAAGCATTAGCCTGCCAAAATCTGCATCGTCAAAGGCTATATCATCTTCATCTGGATTTTATCGAACCCGCTTTCCGTGGGTAATTGTGGCCTTAGAGGCTAATTTTCAAACTATTCCATTCACTTCCTCTCCTCCATGTATCACGTTGACGGTTCTTTTTGGAGAAGGAGGCTTGGGGGGCTCCTGCCTGTTCTTCATATATGCCTGTTTACCTTTATCACTAAACAATTCTGTTAAATAGCCCTGTTTCAATAAGTGTTCTATTTCACCCTATAGAAATCTGCAATCTGCAGTCCTGTGTCCATGATCATTATGGAACTCATACCAGAAATCCGGGTTCCTTTTATTTGGGTTTGACCGCATTTCTTTGGGCCATTTAACCTTATCTCCCATATTTCTTAATATTGAAACAAGTTTAGGAGTACTTACATTAAAGGTATGATCCGCAATTCGTGCATTACCTCTAGGTCTTTCATCCCGACCCTTTCTGGATCTGGATGAGGATGAGCCCACGTCTCTGTTTGGTGGTCTATAATCTGACCTAGTGTTTTCAAACCTGGGACGAGTTTTGCGTCCTGATGGTCCTAAGTAAGGGTCGTACCTATTTTTACCTATTCTTCTGTCTGATTCAGAACATCTGGATCTGGAATGATCTTCATTTCTCGAACGAGTAATGATGTCTTCTTCTATTCGAACTTTAGTACAGTACCTGTTATATACATCATTCCACGTTGTAGTTGGGAAATCTCTCAGACGTTCTTTGAGTCTCCTCGTGGTTTCTGAGCTTTTTTCATTTAGATTACTTGCAAATGCCATGGCTTCCCAATTATCAGGCACCCTGGGTAATTGCATTCTTTCTCGTTGGAACCTGTCTACAAATTCACGGAGTAGTTCCGTGTCTCCTTGCTTTATTTTAAATATGTCCTCCATTCTTTTCTCGTTTTTTTGTGCACCAGAGTGTGCTTTTATGAAAGAATCTGCAAGCTCAGCAAAAGAATCAATAGAATTTGTAGGGAGAAGAGAATACCAGGTTAGGGCTCATTTGGTAAGTGTTTCTCCGATTTTTTTGACAAGGACTGATTCAATCTCCTGTTTTGTTAAATCATTGCCCTTTACTCCAGTAGTAAAAGCTGTCACATGGTTGCGTGGGTCAGTTGTTCCATCATACTTAGGAACGTCAGGCATTTTAAACTTCTTGGGTATAGGCAAGGGCGCTGCGCTTGGTTTCCAAGGTTGTTGAGAATATCCATCAACATCAATGCCTTTGATAATGGGTGGTACTCCAGGAATTTGCTCGATTCGATCATTTTGTTCCTTCATCTGTTTATGCATGGTTAGCAGTAAATTTTGTAATTCAGAGTTATTAGTCATACATGGTCTCGGTTCGAGAGATTCTTTAGGAGTGTCACCCCTTGCTAAGTTTACCAACCCAAACTGAGGATTTCCACAATGATAGTATTATTTAGAGGTGGCGTCAGTGATGCAGGTGGTGCCGCTGGTAGTCCCCTCGCAAATTCTTGCAAAGATTGTTCCACGTACTCTGCAATCATTTGCTTTACTCGATCTTGTTCTACCGTTTGCTCATTATTATTGCGGTTGTTATCAGATCTTTTTGGGGATTGTTCCCTTGAACCACGTGGGATTCCTTGAGGTGATGGAACTGGGGTTCCATTCCTCTACTGGTTATTGTCGTTGGAGTTCGACATAGTTTAGAGGATATCGATTGAAAAGAAAACAAAGATTATCAGTTTCCCGGTAACGGAACAAATTTGTTTAACCAAAGAATTAGATTCTTTGACCAAAGCTACTTTTAGGATGAACACGTGTTACTGATAATCAAAGAAATAATATTCAGTAAAAGAAAATTAATGAACGGCGATATGATGCTCAGAAAGTAAAGTGTATGTATTCGAAGTTCAGATGTCCCTTACAAGTTATATTTCCCTCCTTTATATAGGGGGTGTCCTAATATAACGTCTACTTCTTGCAATGATCGCCCATTAATAATTAATTATTACATTAATGGGGCATTACAAAGGGTAACCGTAACTGTTGCATGAAGGTTACATAACGTATGAGTCATTAATTTAGGATTCCTGAATCCGCCCATAGCTCTGTCTGGATTCATTCTGACCGTGTCTCTTCCCTGTCTCAATCAGGTTGAGTTTCCCGTGGCTGATTACCCCGTAGGTTTAATGATCCGCACCTCTTAGTTACGTACCTCTTTATAGAATCATATCCAAATGTTGTGTTTTCCTTGGTCCACATAGCCGGCTGAGTTGTCAAGAATTACCTTACGTGTGAAACCCTTTTTTACCAGTACAACAATGCTGACCTTTACCCTACCCAAATAACAGAGGGCTTAATATCCCTCGTACACAGGGATTGTCATTGGAATCCTGATTTTCCTGTTGTTGTTCCCAACGATAACCAAAGGATAACCTATTACAGGACTGGGTATTCTTTTGTCTATACCTATCCCTTCACATTAGGATTCATGCCTCCCATCGACCCTGTTATCATCGAGTTTTGTCGATTCTTCAAAGTTTGTTTGGGACAAGTCGGTCCTCTTGTTTGGCGAGTAGTCGCGTGCCTTAGGTATTTGGTCAATTTAGCTTTCATACCCTTTACTTTTCATCATCCTCTATTCTACGATGTTGTTCCGCCAAGGAGTGTTCACTCTCGCGGCTAGGAGTAAAAGGGTGTTAGTTACTCCAGATGATGACAAGGATAAATGGTGGTATGTCCGGTATGTTGCTGTCCCTAATGCATGTTTAGTGGGTGAAGAAAATCTCCCCTTCCCTGAGAAGTGGAATCTTGCACGTGAGTACAATTTTGATCACTTTCCTTTTATTTTGTTTTTGATAAATTATCAGTACCGTCACTGTTTCTTTTGCTTTTTGCAGCAACCATGGGAACCATCGAGAATGTCTCCGGTTTCCGTGATTGGGTAGAAAAACTCTTATCAATTGCTCCTTTAGAAGAATGTTCATGGAAGTACCTCTCTTTGAGGTTTGGATGGAAATTGAAGACCCACGGTAAGTGAAGTTTTTTGTTTTTAATTCCTCCTTTTTGAGCTTTATCTGACCCATTCTTATTCGGTAGGGTTTCCTACTCGTGGTATTTCTGTTGCGGCTGTGTCCGCTTCAAAGCTGTCCCTGGCTAAGGCTCAGAAGATCATTGTTGGCTCTTGCTCATCAAAAAGGAAGACGAGTGGGTCTCGAACCTTAGAGGATGAAGAGGAAGAGGAGGGTTCGCTGGTCCATAGGTCACGTAGGAGGAGGGTGGTCTCCGATGATGAATCTGCACCCGTTGTTGATCCTCCTATGCCTGAATCAGAACTTTACGCTCCTGAAGATGTAACTCCATCTGCTGTTCGTGAGTCTCAACAAGGTTTTGGTACTGTCTCTAATGAAGCTCCTCTTGATGTTTTCTCTCCTGCTGCTGCTGAGGAACTTTCGTTTATTGCTCCCGTTGCTGCCTCTGCTCCCATTGCCATTCCTGCTCCCGTTGTTGTTCCTGCTTCTGTTACTGTTCCTGCTCCGTCCATGGCTCCTTCACCCACCCTCGCTTCCGTGCCTTTTGCTGTTGAAGTAGGGTCTTCCAGCAGGGGGTAATGAAGCAAGTTACAATAGAGGTTCCTGCGGCGGGCGGCCTCTTGAAAAAGTCGGTCCAGGCTGATGTATGGTTAAAGCCATTGATAGGCCCAACTGAGAAGTCTAAGCTAGAAAGCCACAACTCCTTCACTTGGATGAACGAGATTGTGCATTCATCCTTGAAGGTAAAACTTGCTCTCCCTTCATATGTACTTATATATTCTTACCGTATCTAATTTATCTTTTTATGCAGATCAACCTTATAGGCACAAAGTTAATGAAGAGAATCGTTCAAGTGGAGCAATCAGCGAATGACTTCCAAACCGAGGATAATAATTGGAAGGAGCAGTACGAGAGTTTACAGCTTGACATGGAGGCAATGAAGGAGGAAAAGTGTACCTTGGAGCAGCGGGTTAGAGTTGTTGCACAGAACTGGCTATTGAGAAGGCATCTTCTAACCAGGCAGGTAAGGACAAAAATATCTTGGAGTCTTTCTTTGCAGAGCAGCTTTTCCGTGCCACCGAAGAGATTAGGAGCCTGAAGGCCTTGTTGGATCAGAAGGAGGCATACTCTGGTGAACTTGTTCAATTACTTACCCAAACCCAAGATGACCTCCGCATTTCTTCAGAGAAGGTCCAATTTCTGGAAAGTTCTCTTGCTCCTTTACAAGCTTCCCACGATGCTACCGTGACTGAGAGAGATGAGCTAAGAGCTGAAGCTTAACAATGGGAGAAAGACTACGAGGCTCTTTAATACAAAGCAACCGTTGTTGTTAGCTGGGCTTATTTGAATTCCCGTCTTGACACATTGATGTAAATGAGCCAAGAGGGTTTTGACTTAGAAGCCGAAATTGCTAAAACTAAAGAGATGATTGAGAAGTCTCAACAAAGTCAGAATTTCACTTCACCTGAGGCTGAGGTCCCCGCTGCTCATGTCTCGCCATCTCAAGCTGCTTCTCTTGCCAGTGAAGACAATCCCCCATCTAGAAAGGTGTAATGAACTTGGTTCTTTTTTTTTATTTGCAACAATTAGTGGTTACCCCCGGTCCCATTGGGGGTAAAGTTGGATCCTTTGTAAGTCCCCAACTGACAACTTAGGGGCAACTTTTGTATAAACAAATTAGGCTTAGACTAAGTTAATACTTAGTTTTTTGCCACTATATATTAATAGTAATATCGACACGACTTTCGATTCCTTTGAGTTTTGTTTCACTCTTAAATCTTTGCATGCTTTTTTTTTTAGGCTTTCGGTTTACCTTTGAGTTTTTGACTTTGCATTTTAAAAAATGCTTAGAGTTTTCATACCATTTCATAATAGACACGATTTATAAAAGAGGACCCTTTTTTTACCGACACTTAATGAAGAAGACGTCTCAACTTCATAATGGTGTTAATGTACAAAAGAGAGATAGGAATTTCACATGTTTTAATGTTTTGAAGAAAGTCTTTGTATTATTTCGAACTTTCGCAACATTTTACATGTATTTGTGTATCGTCCATAGCTCTTTTGCAACTGTTTTTCTTACAACAGATTTGGTATAAACTTGCACTCGTAACTATTTTTCTTTTGCAACAGCTTTTTCGAAAGAATACAAGGGTAAAACTGTTTTCATTTATAACAGTTTTTTGAATTAATATAAGGGTATGAATTTTTACCCGTAACTGTTTTTGTTTACAACAATTTTTGAATAAATATAAGGGTATGAATTTTCATCCGTAACTGTTTTTGTTTACAATAGTTTTTGAATAAATACAAGGATAATGCTTTTTTCATCCGTAATTGTTTTTATTGACAACAATTTTTGAATAAGTACAAGGATGTTGTCTCATCCGTAACTGTTTTCATTTACAACAGTTTTTGACTAAGTACAAGGATGTGCATTTTTATCCGTATCTAATATTTTGCCTTTAAACTAAACATTCGTTTACATTTACGAATATGTTTTTTGAAGGTTTCTGAATTAGGCCTTGTGTTTTCGTCTTTGGCTTTTTGATTTTGCTCATAGTCCTTGACTTGTTTGGGAAGATGGATCTTCAGGCTTGAGCTTTGACTTTTTGATAGTCTTCTTTGCTTCTTCTTTGACTTCCATACTGTATAGTCTCCCACGTGTTTGAGCTTTGAAGAATGAAATCTTGAGCACTTGACTATTCCTTCCTTGTGGTACTTTTCCTAAAAAGGAAAAACATACGAGACTCGAAGGTATATAGTTTTTAGATGATGACTTCTTAACCCTTAAAAATGTCCATCAGAAAGTTGTAACCCTAGATCGGGAATTCAGTTACCTCCTTGTGTCTATGTAGGTCTAATATCATCATCTGATGATGGGTTAGCTTTTTTCCTATCATCTAAAAAAGTTAGTACAATTTTAACTGTACAAAATTAAAATCGAATGTAATGATACCTAACCGGGGGTATTCCTTTGACTCAGAAGTAATACTTCTTCAAATGAACAGCATTCCAACTGGTTGGTAAGATTTTGCCGTCCATAGTTTCCAGCTCATAAGCGCCTTTTCTAGCAATGCCACGGACTTAAGGTCCTTCTCAATATGGATTTAGCTTTCCTGCACCAGCTTCCTTCATTGATTGGAAGACTTTTTCAAGAACGAAGTCCCCAATTTTGAAATATCTGAGGAGAGCTTTTCTGCTGTAATATCGTTCTATAATTTGTTTTTGGGCTGCCATACGTATACGTGCGGCTTCCCTCCTTTGCTCGAGCAAATCCATAATTGTTTTCAAATCGTCGTTGTTTGTTTCTTCCGTTATTTTTACGAACCTCGTGCTTGGTTCACCAATTTCAATCGATATTAAAGCTTCTGTACCATAAACAAGCAAGAATGGAGTTTCTCCCGTGGTTGTTTTTGCAGTAGTTCTGTAGGCCCATAGTATTGTCGGTTGCTCATTAGGCCAGTTTCCCTTGGCTTTCTCCAATCGTTTCTTTCAGTTGTTGACGATGACTTTGTTTGTTGATTTGGCTTGCCCATTATCCACGGGGTGATATGGTGATGAAATGATTTCTTTGATTTGCTAGCTTTTGAAGAATTCTGTGATTGTGAGCCTATGAATTGTGGGCCATTGTCACATACTATCTCCTTTGGTATTCCAAAATGTCATATTATGTGTTGCCATATGAAACCTTTCTCTTCTTTTTCTCGCACCTGTTTAAAAGCGTTTGTTTCTACCCATTTTGTGAAATAGTCTGTTAATACGAGTAAGAATCGTACCTTTCCTTTAGCTAGAGGAAGGGGTCCCACTATATCCATGCCTCATTTCATGAATGGACGATGTGACACCACTGGGTGGAGTAATTCTGCTGGCCGATGCATATTGTTGGCATACCGCTGACATTTGTCGCATTTGGCTACGAAGTTCTCAGCATCTTCCTCCATTTTAGGCCAATAATACCCTGCTCTGATTAGGATTTTGACTAAGGATCTTGCTCCTGCATGGTTTCCACAGTGTCCTTCGTGCACTTCCTTCATCACGTACTCCGTTTGATTGGGTCCAAGGCATTTTTCTAGGGGACCTCCAAACATTTTACGGTATAGAGTTTCACGAACTAGGCAGTACCGTGCAGCTTTCCGGCGAAGTGCTTGAGCTGCTTTTTTGTCATCAGGCACGGTACCGTTCTGCAAAAAAATTACAATTTCTCCAATCCCAGGTTAGGTTGTTAAATGTTACCTCATTTTGTCCTGGTCAATTGCTGAATGAAATAAGTGTATGGCAATTGCATTGTCTTTATTTGTTGCGTCGGTAACTTCTACGAGGTTAGCTAATGCATCTGCTTCTGCATTTTCCTCCCTAGGTATTTGTATAACTTTCCATGACTAGAATTGCCTTGATAGGTCTCGTGCCTTTTCTAGATATTTTTGCATCCGAGCCTCTCTAGCGGTATAAGTCCCCTGCATCTAGTTTACCACTAGTTAAGAGTCACTTTTGATCACGATCTACTCAATTGAGAGTTCTCGTGCCATTTGAAGCCCTGCAATGACAACTTCGTACTCTACTTCATTGTTAGTTATGTGATAACATTTAATGACTTGTCGTATCTTTTCACCCGTGGGTGATATTAAAATAATTCCCAAGCCGACTCCTTTTACATTAAAAGAGCTGTCAGTAAATAGGGTCCATATTCCTGGATTAGTCCCGTTGAAGAGTTGTATCTCTTTTTCTACTTCAGGGATTATGCTAGTATTAAAATCAACGACGAAATCAGCTAAAATTTGAGACTTTATTGCAGTCCTAGGCTGATATACCATGTCATGTTCGCTTAATTCTATTGCCCATTTAGCTAATATCCCTGATAACTCCTATTTATGGAAAATATTTCTCAGTGGATATGAAGCCACAACAGTGATTGGGTGACTTTGAAAATACGGTCTTAATTTTCTAGCTGCCATGATTAGAGCTAAGGCCAATTTTTCTAGATGATAATATCTAGTTTCAGCATCTAATAAAGACTTGCTTACATAATAAATTGGAGATTGTTTACATTTGTCTTCTATTACCAGTACTACACTTACGGTAATTTCTGCAACGACAAGATAGGTGTACAACCTTTCCCCCTCCTTTGGTTTAGACAGTAGTGGGGGTTTTGATAGATAGGCCTTCAAATACTTGAGAGTCTGTTGGCATTCTTTAGTTCATTCGAACTGATTCTGCTTTTTTAGAACTGAAAATAATTTAAAACTCTTCTCTGAAGACCTGGAGATAAATCTTCCTAAGGCTGCAATTCTTCCTGTTATTATTTGAACTTCTTTTTTGCTCGTAAGTATATCGGGTATTTCATCAATAGCTTTAATCTGAGCAGGGTTTACTTCTATACTCTTATTTGATACAAGGAAACCCAAAAACTTACCTGATTCAACGCCAAAAGGCGCATTTTTCTGGATTTAGTTTCATGTTATACCTCCGCAGGATTTCGAAGGCAATTGAAAGATGCTGGAAATGATCTTCTGCTTGTGTTGATTTCACCAACATGTCATCAATGTATACTTCCATTGTTCTCTCTAGATGTTCCTGGAACATCTTAGTCACTAGCCTTTGATACGTGGCTCCCCCATTTTTAGGCCAAAAGGCATGACTTTGTAACAATAAGTCCCCCTATTTGTAATAAAGAAATTTTTTTCCTCGTCTGAGGGAACCATTTTTATCTGATTATAACCAGAATACGCATCTAGAAAGCTTAACAATTCATGATTTGCAGTGGAATCAATCATTTGATCTATGCACGGTAATGGAAATGAGTCTTTAGGGCATGCTTTATTTAAATCGGTGTAATCTACGCATACTCTCCATTTATCGTTCTTTTTGGGTACCACTACGATATTAGCTAACCAATTAGGATACTTTACCTCGCGTATTGAACTAATTTTCAAGAGTTTTTGTACCTCTTCATCGATCACTTGGTTCTTGAATGTCCTTGCTTTCTTTTCTTTTGCTTGACAGGCACAAATGAAGGATCTTCATTTAGTTTATGAGTCATTATTTCTGGGGATATACCTGTCATATTTAAATGGGACCAAGAGAAACAATCTGAGTTAGATTTTAAATATTCAATTAACTTACCTCTTCTCGTGGGGCTTAGCCTCGTGCCTATATAAACGTTTTGCTCAAGCTCCTGCTCGAACAATGGTATAGCTTCGAGCTCCTCATTAGTTGTTTTAATATGCTCGTCTTCTTCTGGCTCCTGAATGACATCGGGTCTAGAATCCATGTCCGTATGTTTTAAAATTTCCTCTATGGTGATTTGGTTCACCTTCTCGTGGCTTCCTTCTGCCGTACGTACTTGGGTACCAGTTTCTTCCATACCTATTTGGACGATTTCCTCGTCTTTTGACTTTTCCGCTACCTCTTTTTTGTTAGGGTGTAATACTGAATTTATATTCCTTGAGATCTGCTGATCACCTCGGATCTGTTGAATTCCCCATTTGGAAGGAAATTTTATTACCTGATGTAAAGTAGATGGTATTTCTTCCATGTCATGGATCCATGGTCTCCCCATGATTACGTTGTAATCCATATTGTTATCAATGACTTGAAATTTCGTATTTTTGATCACTCCTTCTGCATAGGTACTAAGCTCAATTTCTCCTTTTGTTATGACCGTAGAGTATTCAAACCCAGATAAGGCTCGTTCTCTTGGGATGTTGATTGAGCTACCTAGATCAATTAATTCTCTTTTTACATTAGTGTCATGTATAAGTAAGGATATTACCAGTGCGTCGTTATGAGGAAGCAGCAATCCGTTGACATCCGCATTGTCGAATGATATATTGTCTGCTTTCGTGTCTTCTTGAATCCGCTTCTCGTGTGTATTTGTGAATTTTGTTGTCATTTTGCAGACTACTCCGTTCACCTCCTCTCCTTCGTGTATCACATTCACTGTTCTCTTTGGAGATGGTGGTTTTGGGGGCTCTTGCCTATTCTTCATATATGCCTCTTTACCTTTTTCACTAAACAGTTCTGTTAGTAGCCCTATTTTAATAATTGTTCTATCTCACCTTGCAACAATCTGCAATCTGATGTTCTGTGTCCATGATCATTTTGGAATTCGCACCAGAAGTATGGATTCCTTTTGTTTGGATTCGATCTCATTTCTTTAGGCCATCGAACTTTATCGCCCATGTTTTTCAGTGCTGTAATTAATTCAGAGGTACTTACATTGAAGTTGTAGTCCCCGACTCTTGCATTACCTCTATTCTGTTCCTCCCGATCCTTCCTGGATCTTGAGGAAGATGAGTTCGTATCTCTATTTGACGGTCTATATTCCGACCGTGTGTTTTCAAACCTAGAATGAGTTTCTCGTTCCGAAGATCCCATATATGGATCGTACTTGTTCTTACCTGTTCTTCTTTATAGTTTGGAGCGTTTAGAACTGGTTCGATCTTCAGGTTTTGATTGAGCAATGGTGTCTTCTTCTATTCGTAGCTTGGTTCTGTACCTGTTATAGACATCGTTCCATGTCGTGGATGGGAATTCTCTCAAGCTTTTCTTGAGTCTTCTCGTGGCTTCTGAGGTTCTGTCATTTAAATTACTTGCAAACGCCATTGCTGCCCTATTGTAAGGTACCCTTGGTAGTAGCATTCTTTATCGTTGGCACATGTTTACAAATTCTCGGAGCAATTCCGCGTCTCCTTGTTTTATTTTGAATATGTCTTCCATTCTTCTTTTGACTTTTTGTGCACCAGAATGTGCTTTTATAAAAGAATCTGCAAGCTCAACAAAAGAGTCAATAGAACTTTCGAGTAGAAGAGAATACTATGGTAGTGCTCCTTTGATGAGTGTCTCTCCGAACTTCTTAACCAGTACTGACTCAATTTCTTGTTTAGTCAGGTCGTTGCCATTTACTCCTGTAGTAAAAGCAGTTACATGATCTCGTAGATCGGTTGTCCCGTCGTACTTGGGAATATCAGGCATTTTGAATTTCTTGGGAATAGGCAAAGGCGCTGCACTTGTCTTCCAAGGTTGTTGAGAATATCTATCAACGTCAATGCCTTTGATGACATGTGGTACTCCAGGAATTTGCTCGATTAAATCGTTTTGTTCCTTCACCTGTTTCTGCAAAGTTAGTACCAAAGATTGTAATTTTGGATTATTGGATATACCTGGTCTTGCTTCGAGGGACTCATTTTGAGTATCTCTACTTCCTGAGTTTGCTAATCCAGATTGTGGATTTTCGACAGTTGCGGTGTTGTTAGGAGGAGGTGTAGGTGATGCAGCCTGTAGTCCCCTCTTGAAAGCCTACAAGGCGAGTCACATATTCACTAACCATTTGTTTTACAGGATCTTGTTCTCCTGCTTGTTCATTTCCATTGTGATTATTGTTTTGAGTCGTAGAGCTCTCTGGGGAATGTTCCCTTAAGCCTCGTGGGGATCCTGAAGGTGATGGAATTGGGGTTCCAACCCTCTGTTGGTTGTTGTCGTTGGCGTTCGACATAATTCACAGAATGTTATTTGAGAAAAAACAGAGATTATCAGATTCCCGGGAACGAAACCAATTTGTTTAACCAAAGAATTAGATTATCTGCCAAAGCTATTTTAAGAAGAACACGGGTTTCTGATAATTAAAAGAATATGAAAATAATTGTAAGTAAATTCGTAAGCAATAAAGATGCGCAGAAAGTAAGTATACTTCAATAGTGGTTCGAACGTGTCTTTACAAGTTATATTTTACTCCCTTTTATAGGGAATTTCTTAATATAACGTCTACTCTTTTCAGTGATTGAGCATTAATGACTAATAATGGCATTAATGTAACGTTACAATGATTAATCGTAACTGTTGCGTGAAGATTATGTAACGTTTGACTCATTAATTAAAGATCCCCGAATCTGCCCTATATTTTGCCTTGATTCATCCTGACCGTGTATCTTCATCTTCTCAATTAGGTTAAGATTCTCGTATTTGATTACCCCGTGGGTATGGTGTTCCGTTCCTCTTTATCTCGTACCTCTTCATAAAGTCTCGTCCAGTTGTCATGTTATCATTGCTCCACATAGATTGTTGAGTCATCCTAATTGTTACACGTGTGAAGCTCATTTTTACCAATACCATATCAAAATACTAACTTAGTCGAGCCATCGAACATCCAAAACAACATCAAAACACCAAATTACCCTAGGATTCAAGCCTAAGAACTTCTAAACTTCAAAATTCTGCTAAGGACGCCGAAACCTACCAAATCATGTCCGAATGACCTCAAATTTTACACACACGTCACAAATGACACTACGAACCTACTCCAACTTCCGGAAATCCATTCCAACCCCGATATCAAATTTTCCACTGCCGACCAAAACCGCTAAATTTTCCACTTTCGCCAATTCAAGCCTAATTCTACTACGGACCTCCAAATCACATTCCAGACGCGTTCCGAAGTCCAAAATCACCTAAAGGATCTAACAGAACCATCATAATTCAAATCCGAGGTCGTTTACACACAAGTCAACATCCGATTGACTTTTCCAACTCAACCTTCTAATTTAGAGACTAAGTGTCTCAATTCACTCCGAAACCACTCCGGACCCAAACCAACCAACCCGATACGATAAAAATACAGCTTTAAGGCACAAAAGAAGCAGAAATGGGGGAAACGGGGCTATAAATCTTGAAACGACTAGCCGGGTCGTTACATCCTCCCTCTCTTAAACAAACATTTGTCCTCGAATGGATATAGAAACATACTTGGAGTCTCAAATAGGTGTGGATATCTGCTCCGCATCTCCCGTTCTGTCTTCCAAGTGGCCTCCTCCATATGTTGTCCTCTCCACTGCACCTTCACCGAAGCTATGTCATTTGACCTCAACTTCCGAATCTGCCGATCCAAAATGGCCACCGGCTCCACATCATAAGTCATATCACCCTCCAACTGAACCGTGATGAAGTCCAAAACATAGGACGGACCGCCAACATACTTCTGGAGCATGGAAACATGAAACACTGGATGCACACTCGACAAACTGGGTGGCAAGGCAAGTTATAAGCCACCTCTCTTATCCTCTGAAGCACCTCAAAAGGCCCAATGAACCGGGGGCTCAACTTTTCCCTCTTCTCAAAACTCATAACACCCGTCATGGGTGATACCTTCAACAAAACCTTCTCCCCAACCATGAAAGACACATCATAGACCTTCCTGTCCGCATAGCTCTTCTGTCTAGACTGCGCCGTGCGAAGCCGCTCCTGAATCAATTTCACCTTATCTAATGCATCCTAGACCAAGTCTGTACCCAAGAGCATAGCCTGACCTGGCTCAAACATCCTACTGGAGATCTACAACTCCTCGCATATAAAGCCTTGTATAGAGCCATCTAAATACTCGACTAATAACTGTTGTTATATGCAAACTCCGTGAGCGGCAAGAAGTTGTCCCATCAACCCCCAAAGTCAATGACACAAGCATGAAACATGTCCTCTAATATAAGAATAGTGCGTTCGGATTGCCCATCCGTCTGAGGTTTAAAAGTTGTGCTCAACTCAACCTTAGTACCCAACCCTAGCTACACGACCCTCCAAAACTGCGATGTAAACTGAGTACCCCTATCTGAATGATTAAAACTGGGACACCATGCAGGCGAACAACCTCTCGGATATAAATCTCATAAAACCACTCTGAAGTGTAAGTAGTAGCAACTAGAATGAAGTGTGCGTACTTGGTTAGCCGATCTACAATAACCCAAATAGCATCGAACTTCCTCGAAGTCCGTGGGAGCCCAACTACGAAGTCCATGGTGATCCGCTCCCACTTCCACTCCGGGATCTCTAATCTCTGAAGCAATCCACCCGGTCTCTAATGTTCATACTTAACCTTATGACAGTTGAGACATCGAGCCACAAACCCAACTATATCTTTCTTCATCCGCCTCTATCAATAGAGCTGTCTCAAATCCTAGTACATCTTCGCGACACCCGAATGGATGGAATGCCGCAAGTTGTGGGCCTCCTAAAGAATCAACTCCCGAAGCCCATCTATATTAGGCACACATATCCTGCCCTGCATTCTCAACACGCGTCATCACCAATAGTCACATCCCTAGCATCACCTCGCCGGACCCTGCCTTGAAGCACGATCAGGTGGGGATCATACTACTGACGCTCCCTGATACGGTCATAAAGAGAAGACCTGGAGACCACGCAAGCCAATACCCGACTCGGCTCCGAAATATCCAATCTAACAAGCTGGCCCGCTAAGGCCTGAACATCCAATGCCAAGGATCTCTCTACTGTCGGAAGATATGCTAAACTCCCCAAACTCTCCGCCCGGTGACTAAAAGCATCGGCTACCACGTTGGCCTTCCCTAAATGGTACAAAATAGTGATATCATAGTCCTTAAGAAGCCCCAAATATCTCCGCTGACGCAAATTAAGATCCTTCTGCTTGAACAGATGCTGCAGACTCTATTGATCAGTATAGATCTCACAATGAACCCCATACAAATAATGACGCCAAATCTTCAAGGCGTGAACAATGGCTGCTAACTCAGGATCATGGACATGATAGTTCTTCTCATGGGTCTTCAACTGGTGCGAGGCATAGGCAATCACCCTACCCTCCTACATCTGAACACATCCGATGCCTATCCTCGAGGCATCACAATACACTATATAAGAACCTAAAGCTGATGGAAAAACTAACACTGGAGCTGTGGTCAAAGAAATATTGAGCTTCTGAAAGCTCTCCTCACACTTGTCCGACCACTTGAATGGAGCACCCTTTTGGGTCAATTTGGTCAAGGGTGATGCAATGGATGAAAATCCCTCCACAAAGCGACGGTAATAGCCTGCCAAACCAAGAAAGCTCCTAATCTTCGTGGCTGAGGACGGTCTAGGCCAACTCTACACCGCCTTTATCTTCTTCGGATCCACCTGAATACCCTCACTGAACACCACGTGCCTCAAGAATGCTACTGAATCGAGAAAACTCACACTTGGAGAACTTTGCATAAAGTTTCTCCTCCCTCAATCTCTCTAATACAATCCTCAAGTGGTGAGCATGCTCCTCCTGGCTACGAGGGTACACCAGGATGTCATCAATGAATACAATAACGAATAAGTCCAAGTAGGACTTGAATACACTATTCATCAAATGCATAAACGCTGCTGGAGAATTGGTCAGCCCAAAAGACATCACCAAGAACTCATAATGGCCATATTGGAGCGTGAAAGCTGTCTTAAGAATATCTGAATCCCAAATCTTCAGTTGGTGATAATCGGACATCAAATCAATCTTGGAGAACACTCTCGCTCCCTGAAGCTGGTCAAATAGATCATCAATACGAGTCAAAGGATACTTGTTCTTGACTCTGACCTTGTTCAACTGCCTGTAATCAATACACATCCTCATGGAACCATCATTCTTCTTCACAAATAGAACTGGTGCACCCCAAGGTGACACACTAGGCCGAATAAACCCCTTATCAATGAGTTCCTAAAGCTGTTCTTTTAACTCTTTCAACTCCACCGGTGCCATACGATACGGTGGGGTAGAAATGGGATGAGTGCCCGACACCAAATCAATACCAAAATCAATATCCCTGTCAGAAGGCATGCCCGGCAGGTCTGCAAAAAATACATCCGAAAAATCACGTACCACTAGCACAAAATCAATGACATGCGTCTCTACACTAACATCCCTCACAAAAGCCAAATAGGATAGACAACCCTTCTCAACCATACGCTGAGCTTTCAAGTATGAAATCTCCCTACTAGGTACATAGTCTACAGAACCATTCCACTCCACACTCGAAAATCCGGCATCGCTAACGTCACGGTCTTAGCGTGACAATCTAGAACAAAATGACATGGAGATAACCAATCCATACCCAATATAACATCGAAGTCAACCATACTGAGCATCAAAAGGTCAACTGGGGTCTCCAGACCCCCAATAGTCACCAAACATGACCGATATACGCGGTCCACAACAATAGTATCTCCCACAGGAATAGATACATGAATCAATGAAACTAAAGACTCACGGGGCATATCCAGAAATTGAGCTAAATATGAGAATACATATGAATACGTGGAACAAAGGTCAAATAATACAGAGGCATCTCTATGACAGACTAAGACAATACTTGTAATCACAGCATCTGAAGAAATAACATCTGGTCTGGCTGGGAGGGCATAGAAATGGGCCAGGCCACCCCTTAATCTTCTCCCCCTCTCGGGGGACCCCTAGTTGAATCGTACCCATCCCTTGCTGGCTGAGCTCCACCCCTAGCTGGTTGGGCAGGTAGTGGAGGAAGTGGTGTTGGCACCATCGACCGAGTACTTAGTTGTGGAGTCCCGCCCAATAGCCTAGGGAAATCTCTTATAATGTGGCCAAACTCTCCGCACTCGAAACAACCCCTCCTCTGAAAAAACTTCTGCTCCTAATGCCTAGAAGAACTACTTGGGGATACCTGAGCGGGCTGGGCATGATGAGAACTCTACGCTGGTAGTGCACTGAATGATGACTGGCCCTACTAGTGACTGTGAGAACCATGGTCAGATGATGCACCACGGTGAAATGGCCGAGCTGTTTGAGCCTGTCTAAAATGATGACCTCTACCGTGCTGGAGCTGACCCAGAAGGAGCACCACTGAATCCACCTTGACCACGAGGCCTCTTGGCCTCCCTCTCAACCCTCTCCTGATCGCGAACCATATCAGTCTATCGAGCAATGTCGACTGGCGGCTGGTGGATCTGCAGGTACTGCCCCAGCTGATGTGCGGGCTGCACCTCTGCCCCTACCACGGCCCTCTCACGACCCTGGTTGGTGGTACTGGCGGCTGGCCCTCCTGACCAGTAGCACGAGTCCTCACCATCTCTGAGAGAATAAAACAACAGATGCTTAGTTACCAGAATAAATAGATTCGCACAATAAGAATCCAAGAATGTGAAATTTTTTCTAAGGGTTCTGCAGCCTCTCGAAGATAAGTACAAACGTCTCCGTACCGATCCGCAAGACTCTACTAACCCACTCATGACTCGTGAGACATATGTAACCTAGGATGTGATACCAACTTGTCACGATCCAAAACCTACATGTCGTGATGGCGCCGATCGGTGGTACTAGGCAAGCCGACATTACAAAAAATACTTCCAAATTAAATGTAAAAGTAAAGTAAAGCTTTCCATATTAGGAATTTCTCATAAAATCAAGGTTAAACTCGAATTTGAAACAAAGTGCGGAAAACGAGCCCCATACATAAGGGTGTCACCAAGTCATTGATCGGCTCTCACCCTCACTACTATACGAGTAGGAAGGCAAGGGTCGATGCAGCTTTTACCCGATAGGTCGGGATCGAATACTCAGGGAGTTACTAATTGGAGTGAGTGTCTATATGAACTAGTAAAGCCTCGTGTTTCTAATTAAACTTCTCATATTTCACTTGTTTTCAATATACTGTGATGACCCAAAAAGGGGTCATCTTGTGTGCATCTAATTTGGACTGTGTTCTGAGGCTCGAAAGCCTCCATTAATCTCACCTCGATGTACGTGCACAGCCCGGGCGCGGAGTCGGGAAGCCTTTATGTGAAACCTTGATTTAAGAGTTAAATTTTGGTAATTAATTGAATAAAGTTGACTTTGGTCAACATTTATGGTAAACGGACCCAGATCCGTAGGAAAATATGGGACTTGGGCGTTTCACCAGAATCAAATTCCGAGGACCCAAGTCCGAGAAATGAATTTTTGAAGAAAATTGTTTTATGAAAATATCAAAGGCTTATGAAATGAACCTTGATGTGAAACCCGTGCTGCCGGGCCCGTATTATGATTTCGGAGCCCGAAGCTGGTTCAATATGTGTTATTCAAGCTATCTGTGAAATTTGGTAAGAAACAGACTTAATTTGATTGGTTTCGGATCAAAATGAGGAAAATTGGAGTTAATGAAGTTTTGAGGTTTTTAAAGAATTTGAAATTTGGCTTGAAAGGTGATTTTATGTTCCCGAGGTCCGATTGAAATTCTGAAACCGAGAATAGTTTCGTTGTGTCATTTATAACTTGTCTGCAAAATTTGAAGTCATTCCGAGTAGTTTAGGCCGGTTCGGCGCGTTGAAGTGAATTCTAGAATTTCAAAGTTCTTAAGTTTGATTAATTTGGTTTTGGGGTTTGATTTCGAGTTCCGTTGTTGTTTTTCATGTTCCGGAAGTTCGAGCGAGTCCGTATCACGAATACAGACTTGCCGGTGCTTTTGGACGGGGTCACGAGGGGCTCGGGGGTATTTTAGACCCCCGGGAGCTAAGTTGGAAAACCAAAAATTTCTGCTATCTGGTTTCCTTCTCTGCAATCGCAGAAGGTGGGTTGCGATCGCGGAGGAGGATTTTTGTTAGGTTGTTGATTGCTCTATGCGATCTGAGAGGTCTGGGTTCCACACCTTCGCGATCGCAACCCGTTTCTTGCTATCACATTGAGTCGCGTCTGGGCCGGGTGAGTTTGTTCTTCGCGATCGCAGGACCCCATGACGCGATCGCAGAGGTCTTGCCAGTTGTGCTTTGCGATCGCAGGACTCTGTCGCGATCGCAGGCCCCTTGTCGCGATCGCAGTAAAGGTTTTCCTAGGCAGTACTTAAATGTCCAATTACGAGATTCTTCTTCATTATTCAATACCTAACCTCCATTAGAGCTCCTCCAAGCTAGGGAAAAGACTGCCCAAGTTCAAACTCATCAAGGTAAGTGATTTCTAGTCCGTTTTCATGACTTTTAACATCAAATTCAAATAAAATCCTCTTCCAATTATCTTAAAATTCATAGGAATTGATAGAAGAATGTGGGGTTTTGGGAAAATAGTGAAACTTCATTTTTAGCCATAAATTCCTAAATGAATTATGTAATTACGATCCTTAGTCTTCGGGTAATTCATTCCTTCGAAAATTTTCGGAATTTGACCATGAGAGGTCAGGGTTTGAAATTGAGAATTCTTCAAGAATAGCGATTTTATTGAATAACTAGGATAAGTTATCACATTGTACATGCATTGATGTTGTTGTATACCTTTTGACTAGTTGTGAGTCCTCAGGTATAGAGTTCGGAGTTTCGGGCGCAATTGTGGTCCGAGGGGTAGATTCGACACGAGGTGAGTCTCCTTTCTAACCTTGTAAGAGGGAATTGTCCCCATAGGTGATGTATATGCTATGTTTAACTTGTTTGGGGGCTACGTACGCACCAAGTGACGAGAGTCCGTACGTAGCGGCTATTATTGTTATGTCCGGGTAGTTAGGCCCACATCATGCCTGGTATGTTTTTCTTGCATGCCCTAGATATGTTTCTTTTTGTTGAAATGCTCATATGATTTATTGTAATGCTATATTTACTATGAAATTATGTTTGCAACGTGTTGTTCTTCTGAGGTTCAATGAAATGAAATAATGAAATATATGGAAGCGGGCCGTACGCCACGACGGAAATGAAAGGAAATTATGAAATATATGGGAGCGGGCCGTACGCCACAGCGGAAATGAAATGAAATTATGAAATATATGGGAGCGGGCTGTACGCCACGGCGGAAATGAACTAAAATTATGAAATATATGGGAGCGGGCCCTACGCCACGGCGGAATTGAAAAGAAACTGTGAAACATATGGGATCGGGTCGTACGCCA
Source organism: Nicotiana undulata (assembly GCA_005239495.1). NCBI lineage: Eukaryota > Viridiplantae > Streptophyta > Magnoliopsida > Solanales > Solanaceae > Nicotiana > Nicotiana undulata. The sequence continues at coordinate 588 of MDKH01235603.1, read as the reverse complement.
CGGCGAAAATGAAATGAAATTATGAAATATATGGGAGCGGGCTGTACGCCACGGCGGAAATGAAATGAAATTATGAAATATATGGGAGCGGGCCGTACGCCACGGCAGAAATTAAATGAAATTATGAAATATATGGGAGCGGGCTGTACGCCACGGCGGAAATGAATTGAAATTATGAAATATATGGGAGCGGGCCGTACGCCACGGCGAAATTGAAAAGAAACTGTGAAACATATGGGATCGGGTCGTACGCCACGGCGAAAATGAAATGAAATTATGAAATATATGGGAGCGGGCCGTACGCCACGGCGAAATTGAAAAGAAACTGTGAAACATATGGGATAGGGCCGTACGCCACGATGAGTGTAGAAAAGTACCTTATGGGAGCGGGCCGTACGGCACGACGGATCTAAGAATTGGTGATTATTGTTTCATTCAGTGGTCTTACTTTTGAAAGTGCTTTTATTGTTTACGTTCAGTAACTATTTGGATTTTTCTGTTCTCAGTACGTGTACTTGTTGCTTGTTTTTCCCTGACATGCCTACCATATTTCATCATATTTTATCATGTGTTATTACTGCTGGACCC